>PVJD01000717.1:197559-366224 GCA_004026545.1 Mormoops blainvillei
AAAAAAAAAAAAAAAAAAGCCTGTAGCCCAAAATTCTACAATAGCAAAAATATCCTCATAAACAAAGGTGAAATAGAGGTTTTTAGATAATTAAAAACTACACAAATTCTTCATCAGCAGACCAGCGCTACCAGGAAAGGAAGGAAGGGAGAAAGAAAGAGAGAGAGAGAGACAGAGAGAGAGAGGAAGATAATTATTTTAGATGAAAAGAAATGATTCCATTTGGAGACTCGAACTTATAGGAAGGTAAAGACATCAGAAATTATAAACATAAAAACATTTTTTTCATTAATTTATTTAAAAGTAAACTGATTAGTTAAAGCAAAAATAATGACATTATATTTGGAGTTTCTATTGTATTTAGAAGTAAAATACATGACAACAGTAAGCCAAAGGATGGAGTATGGAATGGAATTATACTATTGTAAGTTTCTTGCATTTATTTGAAATGTTACACCGTGATCTCTAAGTAGAAAGTAGTATGTTAAGGATAGCTAGTTTAAATCCTAAAGTAACCATTGAAAACATAAATACAAGGTGTTGTAACTAAAAAGTCAATAGAGGAAATAGAATGGAATAGTAAATGATTTATCTGATTAAACCAAAGGAGACAGGAAAGGAAGAACAGAAGAACAACACCAATATATGAGACAAATAAAAAACAAATAGCAAGATGACAGATTTAAACCATATCTATAATCACACATAATAAAAATACACCAAACACTTCAATTAAAAAGGCAGAGACTGTTAGATTGAATTTTAAAAGAATCAAGCCTCAAGGGCTTACAAGAGCTTAATTTTACTTGAAAAGACAAAAATAGGTTGAAAGTAGCAGGATGGAAAAGGTTACACCATACACACGAACACCAGCATGATGACGCAGCTTTAATAATACCCACCCAAGCAGTATTGTGCGAGCGACGCAGAGAACCGCCAGGTGAGCGGTACTGCCGCGGACACAGGAGAGAACCTTAAGATTGGTAATGGAGTTGTTAATCAGGAAAACAACAATCATGAATGTTCGTACATCCAATAACACAGCTTCAGAGTAAATGAAGCAAAAGCAACTAAAGGGATAATTAGGTCAATCCACAATTTTCCATTTTGCACCCACTTATCAATGATTGATAAAACGAGTTGACAAAATACTTGTAAGAGTGTAGTTACTAACAGTATTATCAATCTTCTTGATCTAATTGATATTTATAACATACTGTGCCCAACAGAGCAGAATACTATTGTTTTCAAGAGCATATGTGACATTAACCAAGATAAAAAAATATGCTGCTTCATAAAAATATTATGTTCCGTAAATCTGAAATAATTGAAATCTTGCTGCATGTGTTCACTAATCACAATTGAATCGAATTAGAAAGTGATATCAACAAAATTCCTATTAAATGAATCCCCAAACAGTTGGAAAGTAAATAACACATTTCCACATAACTTGTAGGCCAAAGGAGAAATTATAAGACAAATTAGAAAATATCTCAAACTGAATAATCGTGAAAATGCAACATATAAAAATGTGTGTGGTGCAGCCAAAGGTTAAAGAGGACAGCGTATGGTTTATTACACAGAAAAAGGCAATGGTAAAGATAGAAAAGATATTAATAAAATAGAAAATACGAATAGAAAAATTAACAATACCAAAAGTTGGTTTTTCAAAGATAATAAGATTGATAAACACCTAGCAATTGTGGTCAAAGGAAAGGAAATAGCACATACCTTACCAATATCAGAAATGAAAGAGAATATACCACTACAAGTCTGCACATACAGAAAAAAAGAAAAGAAAGGCACACTGTCAACAACTTTATGGAAATTAGTTGTATGACTTAGATGAATAAATTCCTTGAAAATTACAACTTATCCTAGCATACAAAAGATACAGCAAATCTAAACAGTTCCATATCTACTAAAGAATTTGAATTTGTTACTAAAAACCTGTCCACAAAGTAATTAGAAAAGACACCAAGCAGTGAGTTCCACACAGTTATTCTGAGTAAGTTGGCGTATGGATTTCCCAGACTCTCTGAGGAGGATTAGAATGGGTAGTACCTGGGAAGGGTGGGTGTGCTGAGTCTCTTCTCTTTTCCCTTTGAGATCCATTCTTCATCCTTCTCCACCTTGCTCTGAGCCCCACAGTATTTTACTGATAGATTACATCAACAGGTTACTAGTACCCGTGAGCTTCTTATTGGTTTCAAACCACGGAAAGTGCTGGTAGACGTCTGAAAGGAAGGGCTAGAGTGAAGTCAGGGTATTCACTCCACTGGCTCCCTCCCTATGGGGCGAAGGTAGGCTGGCCGCTTCGCTTGATCCGAAAGCACAATTCCTGTCAGCTGGCCCTCCCCACACAGCTCTCTCTGCCTCTACTCTCCAGAAACCTCTGCCCACCCCCACCCCTCAGGCTTAGAGTGAGTAGTAGTATCACCCACTGTTAATAGCTCCAAACCTCTAAACTATTCCTCCCCACTTTGTGACCTGCTATGCAAACTTTCGTCAATAGTCCTTTCATTAAATTCTGTCTATTACCTACGTTCAGCACATCATCTGTTTCTTGATAGAAGCCTGATTAACACAGCTGAAAGAGAGTAAGACTTAACCCAAAGCTGTGAGTAATTTTTAATATTATCTTTTTGGGTTTCCTTCATGAAGAAATATTCAATTGTAAACAATTTTAATAAACATTGTTCAAATCAGAGGCAACAGATTGGAGAGGAGTAAGAGCAGGAGAATGGCAAGAGTTAGCTTAGAAGGCAATGTGTGTGAGCAGAGAGTTTCTAATGCAGCCTTGTGTTTTCAACATCCCTCCAGTTTCCAAGAAAAAGGTACTTTGGGGAAAAAAAAAAAAAACAAGCCTCGTGTCTCTAATCAGTGGTATCCACTGTGCTATAAATTATTAATAAGCTTACTACTGAGAAGTAACCTTCCAAAAAATAACTCTTCATCGTGTCACATAGGCTCATATGGATAATTATTTGTCCTAGGTCTGCAGACCAATCTAGGATATTAGTTGTAAGTATAGGAAACTTCATATTAACTCAAAGTCAGAAAAACAAGAGTAAAATCCCAAGAAAAACAGAAGAGATAGTAAAGACAAGAGCAGGAGATGATGAATGGAATAGTAAAACAGGAACAAATATAACTAAAAAATAAATCCAAGACAGTTCTTTGAAACACACACATGAATAATAAACACTAACTTGCTTAATCAAAAACGTAAGAGAAAATAAATACATAAAAGTAAAAAGGAAGAGCATAATCAAAGATATAGAGAATATGTAAGTGATTACTTTAACTCTGTTCACGTAAATAACATAGTAAAATAAATATTTTTAAAATTATAATTTACCAAAAAATAGACCCCATTAGATGTGAAATACCTGAATATTGTAGTCCCCCTTTATCCACGGGGGGTACATTGGAAGACCCCCAGTGGATACTGAAAGCCACAGATAGTGCCCAACTCTGTGTGCATTAATTATGTTTTTTCCTATATGCACACACCCAGGCTGAAGTCTTCTTACAGGCTCAATGCTTGCTGGCACAACACACTGCCGTCAGAGCGCATTTTCTGCTCAGGTTTTGCACCCACAAATTTAATGTCTTTTTCATCTTAACTAAGCATTTATCACTCACGGTGGCAGTAACTTTTGTAGCTGGCAGTACATCAGCAAAATTAGCATGAATTTCTTTTTCCAGCTTCACAATTTCACAAGTAGAAGATTTGTTTTTACCATAGAGCTTAGCAACCTCAGCATGAATATTTTTCTTTTCATTAGGTCAAGAACTTTCACCTTTTTACTTACAGGAAGAACTTTAAGGCTCCTCGTTGCCATATCCAAATTGCCAGTATCACTACTCCCACACTTTGGGGTCATTACTAAGTAAAATAAGAATTACTTGAATGCAAGCACTGCAAAACCACAGTGATCTGGCAACCAAGATGGCTGCTAACCCACCAATGATCTGGGAGCATCTTCATTGAGGAGATGCTTGACAAAAGAACGACTCACATCCTGGGCAAGATGGAGTAGGACATCGTGAGACTTCATCACGCTACTGAGAAAGATGAGCAATTTAAAACTTAAAAATTGTTTATTTCTGAAAATTTCCATTTAGTATTTTAGACTTGACCACAGGTAATTAAAATTGTGGAAACTGAAACTGCAGGTAAGGGGGACCACTGCTTACCAATAAATACTTCATAGATAAATTCCAGGAGAAGAGGTGGAGTCATGTTTACAAAATGAAAAAGAAAAAAATAGCGGAGAGAATCGTTTTGATGTTGAAACTTGCAACATTCTCCTTTATGTGGCATAGGTTTAAAAATATAGTATTACATTCCCAAATCTATAGGTTTGACTGGCACAGCTTTGAGCAATACTTTTATCATTAAAATATTAAAAATTGTATATTGGCTTTCAATTTTTAGGACCAATCTAAGAGAAAGCATGGAACTCTTAGGTGTGAAACAGCACTTTGAAGGAATAAAAGTGTCACTAGTTGGACGAAAGTATATGAGTGCTAATTTCTTTGACCTACGTACTGGGGTTTAAAACATAGTTATTTAATATAAATGATTTGACAAGTAAAAGTTTGTAAAAGCTAACAAAATATCAAATTACTTATAAAATAAAGTAATAGAATAAAAATATGTTTAATTAAAAAATACTTTATTGAGAAGAGGTGTAGGGGACAAGAGTACATAAATTAGCTAAATCATTAGTTTTTCACCACTGAAGCTGATAGTATCATTAAAAGTGGATATATCATGAAATGGAAGTAAATACTTATTTTTTAGGATTATGTTTAAATGTGGTAACCTTCAGGGAAAGGGACTGGGTATGGGAGTACAGGACGGTACGAATTACATGTATTTTAATTATATGTTCTAGACATTTTCACTTTATTTTCTTATGTATATATTAATTTTCTCATATATTAAAATATTTTGAAAAGAACTATTATTAAAACTAAAATGAAAGTTTAAAACCAATGAGAAAAATATCAATTATTCAACAGAAAGGTAGGATAAAGATATGATAAGTAAATTGCACTGCAGACCACAAATGGCTCATAGCCCAAGAAAATACACTTTAATCCCTGGCATAAAGAAATGCAAATATGACCTTGTATACCTAGGACAGCGGTTTTCCATCTTTTTCATCACATGGTATACATAAACCAATTAGTAGAATTCTGCAGCACACCAAAAAATATGTTATATTTTTTACTGATCTGACCAAAAAAAAAATCTGTATAATTTTGATTCATTCACTCCAGACAGCTATTGTTGTGTTGGTTGTTGTTATTTTTTTATTTGACAGTCTAAGGAAAAAGAGGTCAGTGTCCCTGACTAAATAGTCAGGTATTGCATGTTTTAAAAATTCTTGTTTCACACTGGTTGAAAATCACTGACCTAGGAAGCAAAGATTTAAAAAATACATATTTGATGCAGATGCAAAATATAAAATTATAACAGAAAGCCTACAGAAAAATAAAAATTCTTATACACCATGCTCAATACAAATTTTTGGAGGATGATATCTCTTAACTATACACACTACTCAGCAACTGCACAACTTGGGGAATGTGTATAAAGACAAATGTGCAGGGAAGTTCATTGTGGCATTGTTTCTAAAACAAAAAAAGTAGAAGAGCAACAGAGACACAGCGAACATTAGGCGCTTCAAATAGGGGACAGGTTCAATAAATTCCAGCTCATTTATACAATGGTATATTATATTAGCACTAAACACAATAAAGAAAATCACAATGTGCTAGAAGCAAAAAAACCCACAAAACATTGATAGTGAAAACTTTTCTAGAAAAGTTTATAGTATAATGTGATTTGATTTGTGTAAAAAATTACTGGATTATTGTAAATATATAGAAAATATATTGGGACCTGGGAATACATTGAATATTATCAATAAGGCCATCTCTAGGGGAAAGGAGAAAAGGCACCACTGCATATAATGCATACAATTCTCTATTTTTACTTTTTTCAATGACCCATTTATTACATTATTTTATTAAGAACTTTTTAAAAATCTCAGTGAAGAACTGTGAAACACAAAGTTAAATTATCTTTGATAGATATTAATTGGCAGTCCTGATTATCTCCAACAGTGAGTGCAATGACTGAGAGCAGACACTCAAGCAATATTCTCTGATTAGATGAAAATGGGGGATTAAAACCTAAAATATTCAATGATGCAGTTATTATTTCTGTCATATCAAAGTCATTTTACCATTAATAAATTTAAGAAAATACCATTCTCCTATAAAATAACATAGAACACATCTCATTTGTTTATAGTATAAATTATGTTTTAAAGTATGGCTCTTGAATCCGAGGTTTTGCATGTTCATTTTTCAAAAAATAGCTTTACCCTCTCTGGGCTCCCCTGCCCACAAACCCTGGGAAATAGGCTCCCGATTAAATGAAAGCCCTCAGGAAATATTTAGAAAGAGCAGTTCTGGAGGCAGAATAGCATTCGAGGTAAATTACTCATTTCCACTTTAGAAGCACGCAGAGAAAGGACGCGTGGCCAGGAAACGGGACTGTCTCTTAAGCAGTCACTGTTTTTAGCAGGAGGCAATTGTAATTCAGTCGATGGAAATAAACATAATATACAGTTGTCCTGGCTTCAGGTTCTGACAAAATCAGGAAGCAACAAGTCTGATTGTGACATCGAACTCCAGAGGAAGCCAACTAGTTTCTTGTTTGCTTTGGTCTGAAACATGCCTGTTATGATTAACTCTATGCCCCCCATTCTCTCCAGAGCACTAGACTTTGTTCCTTCCTCACCTGTAAACAGAATCAGGATGTGTCCTCAAGTTCAGCCAAGAACATCTGGCCTTGAGTAAGATATCCCACAATACATACATACTGCACGTGGGCAAGAGAGCCGCGAGGGAAGGGGATAGGAGAGAAGTCAGCATGGGACTCTGACATCCATCTGCTCACAACAAATTCCTTCAGATGCCAATATTTACATGCAACTCAGGAGGAGAAAGTAGGAACACACCTACGAAAGACGTGAACCGTCTGCATTACAAACAGCTTAGGGAAAGCAGTATTCTACCGAGTGCCAAGTAAGATGAAAGGGGGAAAAAAAGGGAATGAAATCTTTTAGTGCAACAGAAGACCTCTGAGACTGTTCATGTTAGATGACACAGAAAGGGATGTCACTATGGTAAAGAAAATGTTTGAAGAGGGCTGACAACAGCCCTCTTCATATTCAAATAGGTGTTTCAAGCACCTTTTGCTGCCTGTCTTTTTACCTACAAACAAGCATCAATACATTTCCATTTAAAATGGAAATTCTATTGATTACAATTTTTTTTTCTCAGCCACTGACCAGGACACTTGGTAAAAAAAAAAAGGGGGGGTGGGGGATAGGGTAATTATATTACCAGATATTGTGGCTCTATCTCCCTCTTTAAAAATAATCATACTTCTAAAAAGCAGAAAAATTATTGTCCCCTTGGAAAGTGGTTCCAGGAGAAAAAGTAAAGAGGCTATAAGGGCTCATGCCCATTACTCCTTCCAGAGATAAGGTGATATCCCATTTATATCAGAGATTAGAATATCTGTATAATATAATGAAAGCCAAAAATTCAATCAGAAAAAGATAATCTTTGACACTAGCAACTGATCTCCCAGACATTTTTGGAATCAATTGAAATGACCTGTGGTATGGTGGTGGGCAACAAATAAACTACATAGAATGCAGATCAGCCAGCAGCACTGTTTAGGTGCTAAATGATCCAGTCACTTACGTGCCAGTTGGATCTGTTAAAACTATGACTGCTGGAAGAGCTAACTATCCAACATACTCATTTCGCAGATAAGGAATTTGCAGTGAGGTGACAATGGACAAGAAAGAAACCAGGATGATGATCTTCCAACTCAGGCGAGTGTGTGTCCCGTTACACTCACCTAAGTAAATTATCAATGGTCCGAAACTGAGCCTTCTTACACCCTCTCATGCCTAGGAGTGAACTCGTAGACCTAGGTTCCTTTCTATGACAGCTGGTATGTGTGGCTGGAAAATATGCTAAGATATTCATTCCTGTTTTTCTCTCTATGAATTCTTCCCTTCCCCCTGGTCAGTTCAAGAATAGGCTCTGTGTTTCAATACCTCAGAGAGATCCACAACTAAGCACGAAAAACTTCCTGCATTGTGAAGCTTAAGTTCATTGAGGAGGATAGAATTTAATGAAAAGAAAGAAAAAAGGAAAAGAAAAGAAAAGGAAAGAAAAGACAAAACATAGAGGCTTGCAAAAAACAGTTCGGACAGAGGAGTCGTGCCCCTAACTAAAAGAGAAAAACTCCCCTGCTGGGGGCGGGTTTGCAGGAGTCAAGCCTGCTTCATAGCAATACTCCAGAATTGATTTCAGTCGTCTCTAGGGGCATGAGTCAATAGCCACTGGGATTTCCTGCTTTGAGGAACATTCCCGTGTGTTGACTGGGGCAAGGAGCAACAAAGAGCCATTGCTGCAGAAGGGTCACGTTGACGGGGAGAATGTTCAAAGTGGCAGTAAGATGAGTACAGTTATCCTCCCCAGCTCTGCTGATAGCTTGATACATGACACTTCGTATCGATGATTCGGGAACATTGGTGCAACCCAAGGGGACAGGTGGCAAAGACCCTCTCCTTGCCCAAAGCCTAGGCAGGCAGGCCCCTCTAAGCCCTGTTTTCAACTAAGCCTCAACCCTGGCCTGTGAAAACAACAGACTCTCAGCACAAATGATTCCGTCCACACGCCAGCACCCCTCCGCATACACACATTAAACAACTTGAACAAACGCAGACATTGTTTCTAACAAGATTTGGTGATTAGTAAAAAAGACAGGTGGGCTTTGAATTGTTTTTAGAGCTGCATTTCTATTCTAGTAAAGACTCAATTGGTAAGACAAGTATAATTTTTAATTCCTAAAAAAAAAATGTGTTGCAACCTGAATGATATCAAGCCATCATCTACATTATCTTCATTATATCAGGGAGAAGATATTTAATTAATATGGAAATCAGAGGATTGAAACCCAAAAGATTTCTATGTTCTAGATTTTGAGATGTATTTCTTTGCTATGTTTTAGTAAATCCTTCCACAATGGCTTCAGAATGTTTTTCTTCCCCCCTGAGTACATAGTTTCATTTTAGCTTAGGTGAGAAAACCTTAAAAAATAAAAATTTCCTATTGTGCTCTGAGTATCAGCTTCCCATTTGGCCAACTTCTGACCAGAGAGATACTTTACAAAAATCCTTTTGAATACCTTGTTACCTTTGAACTGGGACAAACAGTAAATATTCCTGGCAATATTAAATAACACAAAAGAGGTCCCCAAAAAAGGGTTCAAAAACTACTACCCTCCTAAGATTCAGAGCCACGCCCGAAGATAACCAAAAGAGAGAAAAACTTAGAAAATTCTGCGGAAAACTGGCAACGGCCAGCAGGACCCTAGCTGCAGTAGCGTGCAGCCCACGTTTCTGTCCGGCCATGTGTTTGGAGCGCGCAACCTGGCTGCTGCCAAGCCGAGTTCCCAGGACTTGCCAGCTTCTGCCAGATTTTCCAGGATGGCATCTGCAGGCTCTGGAGCAAAGGGGGCATCCAAGCAGGTCTCATCCTAGTCACCAGAAACCGAAGAGGAGGACAAAGAATTTTCCCTCTACCCTTTCTAGTGAATGCCTGGCTGAGACCACTTTTTCTCTAGGGCACCTCCTAAGTGGATAAAGTTATGTAAGATGGTTAAAAGCTCTCCACTGGGGCCACTGTAACTCAAGATTGTCTTTGGTAAAGTTAAACTGGTTGTCGGCCCTTAAAATAAAATTTTATCACTGGAGGTCTCGCACTGGACCCAGCCCAGATAAAGTAGGACCCAGGCAGACCCTGGACCCAGACCCGGTGTAAAGTCAGAACCAATCTGACTCCGGCTGGCTTCTGGACACAGCCTAGAGAAAGATACGCTTGGGGAAAAGTCTGAAAGCTGATAACACAAAAGCTGCAAAGCTAGGATTCAGGATTCAAAGGGACTTCCCCGTGACCTCCAGAGGCAGAGAAATGGTAGGGCGCACAAGGGGCTCAACAGGCACCTCTGCTGGGTTGCCTATTGCTCCTGGGCGGCCATCAGGCATCTCCTTTGATCCTTTCTTCTGGCACCAGAACTGTTAGTAGATAAACCAAGATATATTAAAAATTTAAAGAGTTTATTTGAGCAAAACTCAATTCGCATCAGGCAGTGCAAACCAGAGGTGTTTAGAAGTGCTCCTGGTATCGGGTGTTATCTTTAATCCATTTCAAGTTAATTTTTGTGAGTGGTGCAAGACAGAGGTCCAATTTCATTTGTCTGCATGTAGCAATCCAGTTTTCATAACACTACGTGTTGGAGATGTGTGTGTAGATTAAAAACAGAAGTCCTAAAGAAAATAAGTTACTTACCTAAGGTGATAAGGCCTGGAAGAAACCCATACTATTTTGTTTTTGCACTAAACCACGCAGACCTAGGCTCCGTACAAACGTGTGTCTTCCATTCCCAGGATCTCTAAGTAGGGCTTTTAAGAGTCTCCTGGGAAGGTACCTAAAAACTGGCTCTCCCATTATTTTCCCACCATCGAACCCGAAGCTGTGACTGGGAGAGAAAGGAAAAGCAAAGAATGAGAAGGTAGAGATGGGGCAAGAATTTTACACATGGAGTAAAAAGGAAAGATCGACAGTTAGATAAGTAGATTATTCCCTGGACAGCGGCATGGGAGACAAGGTTGTAGTGTCTAGGCTAAGAGCAGAAACAACACGGTTCTTACAGGTGTAGCTAACATGCAGGTCCTTTCTCACTTTTAATTTGTAAGAGAAAAAGTCGCATCCCTTAGACATATTATTGGAAGGGCCAAAGGTGTTTTAAAGCAGCACAGAACTGAAACTCCAACAGACCCATGCCTAGGCCAAAGAATGTCAGAATGGGCAACCATCGTGAGAAGAGTTGCAATCTTCCACAACTGGCCACGTTTGTCTGTTTTATAAATATAATCTAATTAATTTTTTACCAAAATACATATCCTTACTGACATTTTTTACAACAGGTTTTATGTGGTTATCTGCTTCTTTATCTTATACACATGGATAATGCACTTCGTCGTCAATTAATATACATTCCTTAAAAAGCCATATGTACTCTTTTATTAGTCATCAGTTTTTCATGGTTGATAAATTTATAACAATGACAAGTTCTGATGAGATGGAATCACCTACGGAATAATTCTTCAAAATGTTTCTCAGTAAAGCACATTTACACAAATGCAAATTGTAGTAACAAAATTAGATAATAACACTGTGACTACTTTATCTTTTTTTCAAAGAACTGAATATTTATCTTATTTAAATAAATATATAACATTATCTATTTCTGGAGGTTAAAAGTTTTCAACTTCAATCTTGCCCTCTCAAAATAAATAAATACATATTTAAAAATAAGTTGAACATTTCAAAATAACTTTTATAGCTTTTTAAAAACTGCATCAAGTAGAGGCAGGACATGTACAGCAGCTCAGTGCTCTAGACTCCCATGTTAGTTTAGGAGACTGTTAGCTGTGATCTAGTGAAACACACACACACACACACACACACACACCATGGTCCAGTAGTTGAGGGTTTGGCTGTAGCTCAGTGCGGCTATTGATAAACCCCAAACATCTCACTTTCCCTTCTTTTTTCCTACATCAAACAGTAGCTTTAATTGGGCATTTTATAGGCAAGAATTGACCACATTAAAGAAAAAAACGCTGAGTCCTGGCCCATGTGGCTCACATGGTTGGAGCATCATCCTCTAACAGAAGGTCATGGCAGGTTCAATTCCTGGTCAGGGCAAATTCCTAGGTTGTGGGTTCAGTCCCTGGTCTGGAATTTCATTCCTTTTTAAGAATGAATAATACTCCATTGTATTTATATAGAATTTGTTTAAATATTTGTTTACATTTATTACATGCCTTGTATATGTTTTTAATCTGTATCTTTGTTCATGGATATTAGGTTGTTTCCACCTTTTGGCTAATGTAAATAATGTTACTGCGAACATGGGTGGATAAATATCTGTTAGAGTCCATGCCTGCACTTCTTTTGAAATGAAATGGAATTGCTAGGTCAAATGGTAATTCTATGTTTAACTTTTTGAGCAACTGTCACACCATTTTCCACAGCGGCTGTAGCATTTTATATTCCCACTGGTAATGCTCAGGGGTTCTAATAGAAATTCTCCACTTCCTCACCAACCCTTGTAATTTTATGTTTTTTGATAATAGCCATCCTGATGGATGCGGAGTGTTACTACTCCACGGTTTTAGTTCGCATTTCCCTGACGACTGGTGGTGTCGATAACAGCTCTCACTCGTGGACAGCCACGAGGTTGCAAGGACCGCCTGGACTCCAAATCGAGCTCTAGCCCTTAAGCTCTTCTGTGACTGTGAATAGGCCTTTAATCTCTCTAAGCCTCAGTTTCCTCACCTGAAAAATGGAGAAAGTAAATTACCTTCTTTACTAGGCCTTTGTGAGGATTAAATAATTCACGTAAAAAGCTAGTGTGGAACCTGAAACATATCAGGTTCAGGAAGGGGTAGCATTTATGTTCGACACTGTTGTTCTTGCCATTGTAGCCCTGGCAAGGGTTACATTATTATTAGCAGTTTAGAATTTATCAGAGGTTTTAGCAAAAATACATATAACACTCCGCTGTCGTGTGAGTTCTTTTAGGAAAACCATTGGTTTCCTAAATGCTAAAGTGCGGCTAAACAACTACCATGTAAACTGATAGACTTTTGAGCCTAGAAATATCCATGAATGGTAAGAATATTAAATAATGATAAACAAAGTTAGCCTCATGAAAGTGCCATTAAAACCCTATAAGTCTGCAAAGAAATTAACGACCTGAAAGAACTAAAGAACTACAATTAAAATTTTCTTGTTTCTGAGTAGAGCCAAGAACAGAGAAATAAAAGTTGGGTAAGAGTGGAGACTGTGCTTATGTGCTTCATGAGGCAATTGGGTATACTCATGATAGGAACTCTTCTTTCTCCAGCCAAAACCAAGTTGGTAAATGAAAGTGCCTGAAACCACAATCTGAACACAGCCTGTGACATAATCTGGACACGGCACGGGCTGAGATCAGACTTGGAAAGGGCCCTTCTTGCCTTCTGAAAAATAGCTGCGCTGGTCAGAAGACGCCAACGGCAAGGTCACCACCACATTCCCTGGTTTTCCACGGGGTCTTCAAGACCTGAGGGACCAAGTGGGTCCTGGTCACACTGTTTTAGGGGACAAAAGGAGAAACCTTCTGGCTCCTTCACAGAAGCCTTATAACACAGGGAGTAAAGGAAAACAAACATCCATATAAGCCTCTCTGAGGGGAGATACTCAAAAACTAAGTTAACGTTTTCACACATATAGATCTGCATTTTTCTTCTTGAAAATGAAATCTGTATGTGTCTACTCAATTTGGGCTTGGATTCCAAAATCTTGTATCCTTTCTACTTGCTGTGGGCAGTTAGATGGAGTACTATTTGAAACTGTAGCTATATTTATCTGAATGCCATTTTGTGGACAGATTAGAGGGGGAGCACTTGTCACCCTTGGCCATGAAAGGGCTTTTCAAAGGTTCACGTAAAAACTTTCAACTGACAAATTACCAAAAAAATTTCAACGATAGTTTAAATTGCTTTCTGATAATATGCAAACTCCTAAGGTGAATAATTTGAAGCTTTTACTCTGACATGCTTCTACAGCTGTCCACCTCATTACCTCTGGCTTTACCAATTGGTGTTCTGTGATCTCTGGCCCTGAAAGGGAAGGACAGGAGAAAACCCTGAGCTAAGAGTAAAATAAGGACACAAAGTTTCTGGCTCCTCAGGACATGGGCACTGTAATTCCTTGGAGCTCTTATACCACATATCAAACTTCCCTGAAACTGAATGGTCAACAATTGACATTTACTGTGCTCATAGCCTGCCATGCATTTACCCAAGCAAACTTTATGGCTATTTTTATATAACCCAGAGGAGATAAAAAATCAGAGGGATAAAGTAACTTGCTCAAGATCACATAGCCAGTAAACCCAGGTCTTCCTCCTCTAAATCCCATGCATATTATATTATAATACCCTAAAATCTCTTCCCTGTAGTTTTTGTAATGAATGGTGGATATAAAAATGTCTCTTTTTTGTCTCAGCGTTCTTAGCTAAGACATCACCCTGCTAAATATATGATCTCATTCAGCACACACCAGGAGGGCTGCCAGGGCGGCTGGAACACTGAGAGGGAGGACAGACAGGGTATTTCCTTGATAACAGTGAAACCTGCTCAACAGGACATCTCAGAGTAGAGAAAACATCCTGATTTCTGCAAAGTAGTAAATGATGGCATAAGATAAAAGCAAACATTTGGGTTGGCACCTGCCACTAACATGATTCTCGATGGACAGGACCATCAGACAATGGGGAGAACTACCTTTTGTAATCACCTGTAGAGAGAGAGCATAATGAGGGCAAGCGATTTGTAGCTCAGTTATATTTTTGCATCTTTTGTCTCTCTGTATGCCTACACAGACCAATTGGTCTTTTGCAGAGTATTAGTCTAAGTACTTGGTGTTAGTTTAACTATTCTGTTAAGAGGGATAGAACATCCCTCTTAACATCTAGTAATCACTCATGAGTTAATAGAGGTAGAAGCCTCCTAAAGGCCCCTGGGATTTCCCCACAATCACGTTCAAGTCCACATGTTTCCGCAGGTGCACTCGCTGCAAGCAAAGGAGAACGTGAAGGAGGCACAGTGCTCGGCAGCCTTCCGCACTTCCCCAGGGCGGAAAGCCACCCTAACAAGGCGTTCTTGTTCAACTTCAGTATTTTCACACAATGTTCTTCCCTACAAAAGGATCTTATTTGAGAGAACTTTTTATTTGCCACCATGTTAGTTTAATAAGACAGACAGGTATGGCTTGGCTCCTACCCTGACTTTATAAATAAAGAATTTTAAAAACAGCAGCAATAATGATTAAAGGGTTCATTTGTTTGAACTTTCTAGGTTGTGTATTCTAGGCACTATAATTATTTGCATTTAGCCCTTACCTAAGGTTGTCTCAGATGCCTGTGGTTTAGACATCTTCCCCGTCCCCCATAGGAGTATCTTTCATTAAACTTAACTCACATATAAAGCCTTTCAGATCTTAGATTAGTAATAAAAATGCTACCCTTAGCCCCTGTGTTGAGATTCCTTTATTACCAGGAAAGGTTTCTGAGTGAAGATCTCGAAGAGAACATTCTTCTCTAAGAGAATCATCCTAAGACTTGGAGTAAAAAAATATATGAAATCTCAAGTTGCCTTCTCTCTCCCAGTCCCTCGCTCTTGGCTCAAAGTTGTCTTATATCTCCCCAAATTTGTTTCATGCACTGCACCAGGAAAATTGATTTTCCCTAGGCCTGTAAGCATAAGGTAAGTTGCCTCTTACAACCCCTGACAACCACCACTTCCTCTAGGAAGAACTTCCTGTACGTTCTTCCCTTACTTGGGAAGTTCTTAAGCAAGTTCTGCCCAAGTAAGGTTAGGCGACCCTCCTCTGTACCATAGCACCAGTCTGAACATTATGAATATTATTTCTATTATGTCATTTATTGAACTATTATGTATTGGTTTACTATAAAGTATAAGAAGCTTTTCATTAATATAAAAAATATGCATATATTATAGGTATCATTCCTTTGATGATATACCATCTTCTATTATTTGGCAATTTAGTTAATAGTGTCATAAATTGACTCTTATGTCACTTAAAGTTTTAAAAAATGTTATGTCCTTGGTCAACGGTAGATATGTGACCAACATGCTATTAGCATAAAATCTGAGTTGTTACAACCATTGTGTTAATTTTCTATTGCTGAG
The DNA here is from genome assembly GCA_004026545.1 of Mormoops blainvillei. Lineage (NCBI taxonomy): Eukaryota > Metazoa > Chordata > Mammalia > Chiroptera > Mormoopidae > Mormoops > Mormoops blainvillei. The sequence goes on from PVJD01000717.1 coordinate 213,498, forward strand.
TAACAAATTACCACAGATTTAGCAGCTTGAAATAATACCTATTTATTATCTAACACTTCTGTAAGTCAGAATTCCAGGCGGGCTGAGCTGAGTCCTTTCATCAAAGCCTCACGCTAAACTGTCAGCCAACTGCAGTTCTCATCTGCATCTCCAGCTCTTCTTCCAAGCCCATGACTTGTCAGTAGAATTCATTTCCTTCTTATTCTTTCCACATAGCTTCTCTATCTTCAAGCCAGCAATGGTGGGTTGAGTTTTTCTTATGCTTCAACTCTCTTTAACTTCCTCTTCTTCCCAGCCAGAGAAAACTCCTTGCTTTTAAAGGGTTTGTGTAATTTAGTTTGGCCCACCAGGACAACCTCCCTTTTTCCATACAACTTATCATAATCCTGGGGTAACACTATGGGGTCTTGGGAGTCATCTTAAAATTTGCCAATCACCACTATGACTATGCTCTTTTAATCAGATGTATCTGCATTTTTTTCATCTTTTTCATCTATAGTGATATGGTTTTCTGTGTGGCATGCCTAGAATTAAGAAATGCAACCTGTGGTCCTAAAGCAGTTAGAAAATCACTGATTCAAATGGAATCACTCCCGTGGTCTTGACATCGGAGGAAGTGTGTGCTACACAAGTGAGCAAAACAGCCACCCCCCTCCCCCACCCCCTGCCCGGCAAGAAATAATAAGCATGGTCTTGATTTCAGAGGCAGAAAGAGATGCTAATAATTCCATTAAAATATTTCATTGCTCCCAAAAAGTAAGTTTGTGGCCATCATTTGAGTTGGAAACTCAGCTGTCCTGCTCTCAAATTGAAATGCAATTCCAGTTATATTGTACAACCTGGAGTTTCTGAGCAAAATTTGATTAAACTGCTTTTCTAATTATAATGGAATTAAGTTTCAGCTATTTGTGTGTGTGTGTGTGTAGTTTCTACTTATCGTTACAGAAGTATACCAATTATAATCATTGCAATACTATTTTAAATGTTTTCTAACATATATTTAGCTTATGAGTTAACAAAATCTAACAAATCAACCCCATATAATTTTATTGGGCTCTTACACAATACTGTCTAGAAGAAAGAACATGAACTAAATCAACTCCAGAAGTTGATTTTATGACCCGAATTTACATAGAAAACAAAGGAACATGAACGTCATGGAAGTAAAAAGAGAAAGTTGCCCTTGAACAGTTTTGATCCTTTTTTGGGTAGGGGGGCCCTTTTCAGGACCTCCCTTGAAGAAAAGGGTTATTTATATCTTAATTTATCTTTTTGCCCCCTATAAATAATGCCTAATTTCATGACTTTGACTTGAACATGGTAGGTGTTCAAGAAATATTTGCTGAATAACAGATGAATCATGTTCATTACAAAACTTTATTAAGAAATATTTTAGTGGTGAAAAATTGAAACTACTCTTAATATTTAATAATAGAGAATTATTTAAAAGTTCTATAGCCTTTGAAATTACGTTGGAGAAGAGTATAACATATAGTGATGTAAAAATTGTGAAGTGAATTATAGATGACAAAGGCAGGTTACTAAATTGTATAAAATGTTACATTAACTTTGAAATATTAAAAGATACACAGCAGCATACTACTTTGGTTATCTCGGGGGTTCAGATTACAGGTTGTTTTAATTTTCTTCCTTGGGATTTTTTGTAATTCTGAATGTTATTCCTTTGTGACCAAATTTGAGAAAAAAGTTATTAAAAAGAAAATAAATCAAGTTTGAATTGAAACCTAGAGCTTTCAGCGGAACATAGTTGAGTCTTTGCCATGGACACTAAGTCATTTCCTTCTTTTCAGTAGCATTCGTATCACTACCATGCATTTTTCCCAACTGAAATGACACAATGGAAAGACCATTCCTTCGTGGAGCAATGAGCCACAAGAAAATGGAATGTCAGTCTGACCATCTGCAGAGGAGGAAATCAAACCATAGAACAGGACCAGTTGTAAGAGTCTAAGCTGATCAGTTACTACACTTAAAAAGGAATTACACAAACTGTAATCCCCTTCCTCTGTTCCTCAGCCTCTCTGAAGAGCAAGGGATTTTGAGCTAATGTCCCTTATTTTTATTTTGCCATCTTTATTATTGTCTCTATCACAGGGCCAAGTAGCTTCAAAACTCCAGCTGGAAAATTCCGGCAGCGCTTCGCTAATAAGTTGAATGTTTAGGGCTGCCTGACCACCGTGGTTCTCTTTCGTCGTCTTGTCTACCTGCTGCGCTGTACCCTCACCCGCCAAGGAGCAGGGTTAACCCGCAGTTCACTGGCCTATTCACCCTCTAAAAGAGTAAAATCGGCTATAATTCCATAAAACTGGCATCTCTCAGTTTGAACAGGCATCCTTTAAATAGAGAAAGAAAGAGAATCAATCACTCCAAATAACTTCAGATTCAGTCTTAGTCAAAATCCCTCTCCAGAGTGAAATTAGCTTCCTTTTGTGGATTCAGGTTCAGAGTTGGAACCCACAGCCCAAGGGTTATAGGCTGTGAGCAACGGCTGAAGAGCGTCAGTAACACCAAGCAACCCTTATTTGTCCTTGTCCTCCTCATCTTCCCTTGAATTCCTGGTTCTGTTTATACTTCTCTGAAATCCTTAGAAAAATTTATTTTAAAACAAGTGCATGCGTGACACATTGGCCTATTTCCTCTGTTTTTCACTTAAGTGGTAAACAATGGGCTCTATTCAAATGTCTACTGTCTGTGCTGTGAACCTGCGTGCAGACAAAGCTCATTGTTGCAGGGCAGACTGCCAGACCCACGCTCTGCTTTGCTCACCTCCCGGGCTCTGCTTCTCTGTTGTAAGGGCCACTTAACAAAATGCAAAACATTCCAATGGTCCTATGACCTTGCAGCTCATTGTCTCCTTTTCCCCTTGGCCCCCATTGAAATGCCATGGAAATTCTCATGTCCAAGCATTTGAGAACAGCCTTTCAAAAGATAATAGGAACAATGACAGGAGGTAGCTCAGGCCCCCATCATGTGATTTTCTGTAAGGACTACCACGTTTTATTCATAACCATTTTAAAGATTGTGTCCTAACTCTCCTCCTAACTATTTTGTCTGTAGACAGTAGTTGCCAGGGAAGAGAGCTCTTCAGTTAGGAATATGGCAAGGCATGAGAATACAATACAGCCCGTTTAAGTCTGTGGGAACACAGCAAAAGGTGACTGAGTACAGCAGCAGAATCAGACTGTGGAAAAAGAGGGGCAGGACAAAGCTTCGAATTAAAAGAGAACCCATAGGACAAGAACTGGATTTAAGCGATAACACAGCCCTCAAGATGAGAGAGAGAGAGAGAGAATGAGAGAGAGAGGTTGAGAAAGTTTGCTTGCCCTTGAAGAAAGCACGCCCCCAGTGGCTGATTAGTGGACACTTTTAATCCTGTCCAAAATGTCCACTGAGACATTTGGTCCATGTTAAAGACCACATCCATGAAGACGTTTGGAAGTTAAACATTTGTATTATTTCACAACTCATGGACCAAATGTCTCATGGACATTTCGGACAGGACCAGAAGTCCTGCAAGGACAGTGGTACAGAGGGATCACGAAAGGAGATTTTGCAAATAATGTAGACCTTCCCTTCCCAAGAATTTTATTTATTTCCTGAGGAACTGCCAGCTTCCCCCCTCCATCTAAAAATGGTTAGAAAAAGTAGTGAATTTGAAAAGATGTTATGTTATGGAAAACTAAGAGTTATTAAATAATTATGGCATTCCAATTATTATGCTACATTTAAAAATCATTTCAACAGTCATTTGAAATATAATCCTTCTCTTTTTATTCTGATGAGGAAATTGAAGCTTATGGAGGTTAAATAGCTTGCCTACAGTCATGGAACTAGTGGGGTAATGTTAGGATTTACAATCATCTGTGTGAATAAAAAGACATTAGAGAATTCATTCCTTCTTATGCAATAACTTCTCTCTCTATTGATATCCAAGCATTAAGTTCTCTAGACTCTCCTTCTTCCGTAGCACTTAAATCCGTCTTCTTTTATCCAATTCTACTGCCCCCGCCTCATGGTTTACCAAATGTTCCCCAAAAGCCTCTTAACTGATCTTCCTTCCTCCCTCTTTCTTTCTCCTTTCCTTTCTCTTTCTCCTTTCTTCCTCCCTTCTTTTCTCTTCTCTTTTCTTTCTTCCTTTTTTCTTCCTTCCTTTCTTTCAACATAAATCTGAACAATTCCAGCCTTCTTAAACACCGTCAGTGACCTTCCACTGACCTGACATTAAATCTTACCCCCAAATCTGACTCCCTGACCTTCGTCTTACACGCTCCCCATTACTGTCCATGCTCCTACCACAGTGGACTCCTTTAATTTCCTCAAAACTATAAGCTGTACCTATGTCAGTGCTTTCCCATTTACTGTTTCCTCAACATGGAACACCCCCCTCTTCTTTGCCTAGTTTGGCAATTCTCAAACTTTTTGGTCTTAGGATTTCTTTATACTCTTAAAACTTATCTGGGTCTCTAAAGAACTTTTTTAAAATGTGGATTCTATATATGGATGTCAATGGTATAAATTAATCTGGAAATTTTTTAAATATTTAACTCATTTAAAAATAACAGAGTAAGTTATTTTCACTTTAACATAAACAGGCTATTTTAGGAAAAATAGCTATAGTTTTCAAAAATAAAAATGCATTAGTGAGAAGAATGGCACTGTTTTACATTTTTGCAAATCTTTTTAACATCTGGCTCAATAGAAGACAGATGGATTCTCATGTCTGCTTCTACATTCAGTCCATTCTAATAATACATCATGTGGCTCTAGAAAACTCCGCCGTACATTTGTAAGAGAATGAGAATGGAAATGGCTAATTATTTCTTAGTATTATTATTAAAATAGATTTGACTCCTGAATCCCCCAAAAAGCATCATAGGCAGGTACCTACAGGGATTCCAGGCTATATTTTGACAATTTCTACTCAGTGTTCTTTTCCCCCCTCAGTTTTATTAAGGTACAATTTGCAAAAAAGATCGTAATAAATTTAAAGTATACAACATGATGATCTGACATACGTACACATTATGAAAGGATTCCCGCCATCCATTGCTTCACATAGTGACTGATTTTTTTTTTTTTTTGGTGAGAACATTTTAAGTTCTGCTCTCTTAGCAAATTATAGGTATAATGAGTGTTATAATTTCAATATACATTACAGTATTATCATCTTTGGTCACCATGCTATACATTAGACCCTCGGACTGTATTAAATTGTATAACTGAAAGTTTGTATCCTTTCATCAACCTCTCCCCATTTCCATCCCCCCAGCCTCTGGCAAAAACCCATTCTATTGTCTGAGTTTGACTTTTTTTTTTTTAATTTTAGATTCTGCATATAAGTAATATCATGTATTTATCTTTCTCTCTTTGGTTTATCTCACTTAACGTAATGCCCTCCCACATCATCCATGGTTTCACAAATGGCAGGATTTCCTTCTTTCTTAAGGGTGAATAATATTCCATTGCATACAGACCACGTTTTCTTCATTCATCTGTCAAGGGACACTTAGATTATTTCCATATCTACTGTAAATAATGCTGCAATGAAGATGGGATTACAGATATTCCTTAGCAATGATGATCTTATTTCCTTTGAATATATACTGAGAAATGGGATTGCTGGATAATACCGTAGTTCTATTTTTAATTTTTTGAGGAACCCGCATGCCATTTATCACAGTGGCTGTACCAGTTTACCAGTTTCCCATCAACAGTGTATAAGGCTTTCCTTTTCACCACATCCTCACCAGCATTTGTTATGTCTCCTCTTAAAATTCAAATTTACAAGGAGGTCTTCCCTGACCTCAAAGAACAGGCTGGGTCTTTTTTGTTGTATGCCCTTATAACTCCCTCTTCCTTCCTGTCAAAACACTTATTATACCTATAATTTAAATAATAATTTGTATGAGGACAGGGACCAGGCTGGCTTTGTTCACAGCGACTCTCCTATGCTCAGCACACATAGCAGAGGCTCAGAGCATCTTCGTTGGAGGGAGAACAGATAAAGAAAGGGAAGGAGAGAGGGAGGAAAATAAGCAGATCACTGCTGCATTTTTTCAGCAGGATGTACAGCTTTCTAGAGCAGATTAATGTACCCCTGTGTTCCATTTCCCTGTGCAAGAGGCTGGGAGAGAGAGGCAGGCAACGGGTGGAGAGAGGAGACTGAGGGGAGATAGTGCAGAATAATGGTTGGAATTACATGTGCTGGAATCTTTCATTAATGCAATGATTTGACAATGTATAAGTCTACGGTTTGCCAGGAAATTTTCCAGGCATTTAGGGATACTTCAATGAACAAAACAGAGAAAAAGTTTTGAACACAAGGAGCTTAATTCAGACCTGAACTCAACTGTAGGTGCCACCACTTAATAAATGGGTTGCCTCTGACTAGTTACGTAATCTCCCGATGCTTCATTTTTATCATCTGTAAAATGTGAACGAGACTTAAAAGCTACCTGATAAGAACTAAATAAAAGAGTACCTCTAATATACCTGATAGTCTGGTTCCCTATAGGTGTTTAATAAATGGAAATTTTCCTGGTGGTAACTCATATTCTGAAATCAATTTTTCCAAATGTGGAAACTATTCTATAGACCAGAATCCAATCATTTACAGGATATCACCTGGGCAGTTGGGTAGGCATGACCTTAGGGTCCTCAGAGGGTTCAGGAGGGCAGAAGTGACAGTCTTCCTATAAAGAAACAATGCCTTTGGCTCCCTCTATACTTCAGAAGGCATCTGGATATTTTAACACTGTTCCATAATATTGAAGAATAAAAGTATTAAAGGCATTATCACACTCTCAAGTGATATGGTGCTTCAAGACAGGCTTTCCTGAGGACTCACGCTTACAATTATGCCAAGAGCATTAAGACCATTGTAACGAAGATAGTCAGAGCCAACTATCTGCAACTTGACTATTCACGTGGGTTTATCATGGACCAGAGTGTTGCTGAGGTATCTCACCCCACTTCTCAGTGAGTTTGGCTTGACCTTTTGGAGAAGCAAAGACTGCCTCCGAAACAGGGCTATCTGGAGAGAGAGAAATGATTGAGATTTTTGATTTTTGCTTTCTCTTACCACCTTCTTTTGGTGACATGTCTGCCAGAAGAGTGAAAGAAAGAGGAAGAAAGGAAAGGACAGTCATATCTGATGATTTTGCTATATGTTGTCGGTCTGGTAAAAACATTTAGAGTTAGACAGTATTCAAACATGGAATGAAATGAAGTTTGGGAATTAGTTGTGTGGGTTTAATTTCCTCAGACTACCCCCATTGTTCCTTAGCAGGAAATATTTATGAGTCAGCTATCCAGAATCGTAGTTACTGTTGAAGAGACGGGGATTTAACAGGAGGTTTAACGCTGTGGCAAACCTCGCAGACTGACTTAGACTGTTCTTCAAGTGAAAGAGCAGAATGATGTCGGAAATGACTGAAACACACATGCTTTAGAATGTGTCAGGAAGAGCTGAAAGCTCCCACCTGGAAGTAAAATTCATTATTGGCAAACACAGTGACAGGACGCCCCAGAGACCTGAGCCACAAAGAATTCTCAGAGCCCCATGCCTAACTCCATGGCCTAGTTTGATCTTGAAGTCATTGTCTCGGATACTCCTCTCAAAGCTGTTCATACACTTAAGATGCAGCACATGACTGAGCTCTCTCTCTCTCTCTCTAGTTCTTTTACACTGCTCTGTCAGAGTAGACTTTCAGAGAACACAGGTATCATGTCAAATCATCCAACAGAAGTCCCTTTCAAAAGAGCTGGAACAGAACTGACTACATGGGGAAGTCATAAACAGGGAAACATGCAACCCAAGGATTTGCAATGGACTGGCATTGCTCTCTGTACAGAAAATTCAGTCTCTTGGGTGGAACACGAGTTACACAGACTGTATGTACATCAGAAAGTTGACTCTCGCGCCAACTGAGGCTGCCTGACAGGAGGTATAGGGGGACATTTTAAACTCCAAACTGTTCATCATTTCAATTAAGTAGCCTTCAATTTCTTAGCTCCAAGAAGTAATAAATTTTAACAACTGGGATAAAGGATTTAGGAGAGGATTCCCGTATCCAGACCTACTTCTGTCAGTGGCTTACTCATCATATTGAGTATGGGTGGGCCAACACTGTCTGACCCATTTCTGATTTCCCTCTTCGCTGGCATCAGAGGACTTCACTGCGGGAAAGTGCGTGTCTGACTGGCTCCGAGTGCTAAGTAAGAGCAGTCCATGTTTGTTCCCGGCCACCAAGAGGTTCAGGGTCACTCCCTCACAAACTGTGAATTTGAACATTTGATGGTTTTTGCAGGTGGCTGGGTGAACAAAGGAAAACCCAGGAGATATATATATATATATATTTTTTTTATATATATATAAAAAACTAGGCATTTCTCATTTGAATTATTTAACATGTCTCTGATGGTTCTCAATATAAAAGAACTGCAGGCCCCTCAAAGGAAGTTACTGAGTTTAGTTTTTTGGCCCATGCTAGAATAGGAAACATGCCACTAATGTTTACACGGTACTTCAAGGTGCTGGGTAAAATAGTCTGTTTATTGGCAGGATGTTTTCGTTGATGTTGTTTTTATTGTCCGTATGGACAGGCAAATAATGCTATTTTAAAAATCAAATCACCTATTCAGTTCTGTCTACTTCTGATTTAATTTTATTCTAGCAACAGCCCAGAATTTGTTGAAAATCTCCTGTGTGCCAGGCACAATGCTAGGCACTGGAAATACCATAATCAATAAGGTACCATTCCTGGCTTCAAGGAATGAATCTTCAACATAATTTGAACAGTTTTATTAAGTGTTTGTATGTCAGAATTGCCAGAATACTTAACTCAAACCAAGGGCCCAGATTAGACTTTGTAGACATCTTGGCTGAGCTCAGTCTTAAAGAATGTAGAGATAAGTTTACGTTTGTTTTGTTTTGTCTTGTTTCAGAAGAAGTGAAAGAGATCGCTTCCCCCTGCCCCCATGTCAGGACACAGGAAGAAGGTGGCCGTCTACAAGCCAGGAAGAGAGCTCTCACCAGACACTGACCATGCTGGCACCCCAATCTCAGACTTCAAGTCTCCAAAACTGAGGAAAAGTTATTTTCTGTTGTTAAGGTCCCCAGTCTATGTTTTGTTGTTGTTGTTCTTGTGATGGTAGCCCAAGCAAACTAATGAAGCAGTTAGGACTATTTTCATAATACTTGCATCTGAGATTCAAAAGGGTCATTAGGACATAACAGCGAGTGGAGATGGTTATTCCAGAGATTTACTTGCCAAATCCTAGTTTTTAGCACTACCCAAGGCCGTATATAGTATACTTTCCCACAGCTATTCCATTGCCTACTCTTCCAACAAAATCAGGAAATTAAGAATAAGCAAATCCAGGGGGGTCCAGCAGTCCTCCACTGGACAAATGGGCGCGACCTCTGTGGTCAGCGGTGCGGAGTAGCATCTGTCACCGACACTTAAGTGCCTATTCTGTGTATTCCTTGCCTCGGGAATGGCCACAGGTGTTGCCACAACAGGTGTGCTGCTTCCCCTAAGTGGTTTACCCGGACACGTCACATGCTTTGTTCTCACTGAGTCACTTTTGCTATTCCAGTAAAGTAAGTAGAGAAATGAGACAACTGCCCAGATAATTTGATTTAGGGGAAAAGATGAAAATACTCAGTTGCCTGAATGTATATTTGGCAGGGAGCAGGGAAACTACCAAATGCTAGAGACTCAAAACGTTTATAATTGTTGAATTCTTTCGCTTCTATATGTGTTGTTCTTGAGAAATAGACTCAGGTCAGCATTGCATGCAATTTATTCCCTGAACAATTGGTCAGCAGGCTAAGGCTTGACAGGTAGGACAGTGTGGTAGCAATGAATATGTTACTGGAGCTCCAATTTGACTACTGAACTCACAACCTAAGGTTAAGTCCTTAACGGGTCACCCCCATGCATTCTACCAAGAATTTTTATGATCTAACTTTTTTCATAAATATGTGAAAGTACAAGCAATTTCTAAACTTTAAACCATGTGATTTTCATTTCCGGCATATGAGTAACTTGTAGTAAATTCAGAAATTCAGAGACCTATGTCCTTTATCCTTATGTATCAGAATACAACTTTCCACCAACCCTGAATTTAAAATGCTCATGCATCTCCAGACCCCTTTTTAAAGAGTAACACAGAATGGTGAAAAGTCATATGTGACCCAATAAAAGGCACAACTGCATGTAATTCCATCTAAGCATAGGACTGCATTCAAAGAGTAACAGTATGCTAACTAAGTATAATAAAAAACAGCTCAAGTTTTTATTTATGTTTCACAAAGATTGACAAATAGGACATATACCTCCAATGCAGAAAAAAAGCATCTTGAAATTCTTTTTTTAATTACACAATATACTTGTATTCTGCTTAGAAATGATCTATTTCTATATTCATATGACCCTAGAATCTCACTTTTCACAGATGTAGCAAATATAATTTTTAAATAATCTTTTAACATAAGAATTATCTTAGGTAGATGAGAATCTATCTAGGTGCCCAGAGAAGCTATCATGTTGTCCAAGAATACACACCTCCTTTCTTAAGAAAATAGGACTTAATTTTAGGATCTTTCTTTCAGATCATGCGAGTTGACATTTCCTCTCAATGAAAGCAGAATTCCATATTTCTATCACTTAAATAAATGAGATATATATTTAAACCCAAAGGATGAAATGTTAAAATTTTTTTTTTAAACTGTACATGTCCGTCACAAGCAAGATCCCTGGGGTCACTCACTAGACTTTGGGTCCCTTTCAAAATCTATGAAACCTACTGGCTTCTGTCAGTACCTTGGGGGTGAAACAAGTGGTCTTAAAGACAGAGAGAACTTAACACTGTCTAGAACTGATACAGAGAAATTTGATCAGGAGGAGTTTGCCCTAGGCAGTGTAAACAGCCTGGGACAGGATTGGCTGAGAAGCTGAATGCCTCCAGAGCACATGGAACTATGGGCAAGAAGACTTGAAATAAAAGAAGGGCTCTCAGGCAAGCACTGGCTCTCTCTGACTCTCCCTCAGGCTGTCTTCCTCAAGGATGCCTGGATGATCGTGATTCAGGTGCCGGCATTTCCCAACGGACAGTATTTTGGGTGGGAAGGAACTCTGGGTGCAGCTTAGGATGGGGCTGGCCTGGCAGAGGGTGGCAGGGCTATTCTCTTTCGGTGTTCTAGAGGGGACGAGCTCTGAGGCAGAAGCCTGCCATTCTTCCAAAATTTTGTGGCTTTTGTATCTTATGCTGTTTATAAATTAATCCTATAGAAATAAGATAACTAAAACTAACAGGGGGAATGATAGTAGAACTCTGGTGTTAAAGAATTGAGCCTTAATTGATAGGCTTAAGTGACTAATGCACGTGGAAAGCTATTATTCCAAAATTGTGAAGCTTTTGAATAAAAATTTATTTCCTTTATCACAAAACCTTTATCTCTGGAATTTTGCCTAAAGGGTGGTAGCTGTCAGTAGGACCCCACTTGCTGTTCGGTAATAGAACTGTCTTGCTTAGTTGCTTTCTAGGGTTTCTAAGACCTGGGATTTCTCCAAGAATGGGTGTTCCTATCTAGACATGATGAGATGCATTTAGGGGAAACAAACTGGCAATTTTATGTTAACACATCTAATTCCATCTGTCTGGCTGAAAGTAATTTTTAGCTAAACAACAGAACTTCTGCAGGACAAAATACTTTCACAAGAATGGACTGATTCTTATTCCAACTGGAAGTCTTTTAGTTTGTTTTGAAATCGCTCTGACAGTACCCTACCTTTCACATTACATTGCTATTTTCTGTTTTCTCATTATCTGCTCTGCTGGACTGCAAGCCCCTTGAGGACAGACATTGCCTTATTCGCTGCCCAGCACTTCTCATAGACCCTAAGTTTTGGCCCTGGCTACAAAGGTTCCTATTAGCCATCTTTTACAGTTGTTTGTTTATTGTATTTTTTTCCATTACCATTTAGTCCCACTGCCCCCACCCCGCTCCCACAATCACCACACTGTTGTTCACGTCCAGTTCTTTTTCCTTTTCGCTCAATCCCTCTACCCCCTAACCTCCACCTCCCCTTAGTTGTCATCCTGTTCTGTATCTACAAGTTCATTTCTATTTTGCTTGTCAGTTCAGTTTGTTTATTAGATTCCACATATCAGTAAAATCTTATGGTGCTTGTCTTTCTCTGACTGGCTTATTTTGCTTAGCAAACTGTTCTCCAGGTCCATCCATGCTGTCGCAAAGGGTAAAATTTTCTTCTTTCTTACAGCCGAGTAATATAGTAATCAAAACAGCATGGTACTGGCATAAAAACAGACACATAGATCAATGGAACAGAATAAAGAATCCAGAAATTAATCCACACCTTTATAGTCAGTTAATATTCAACACAGGAAGCAAGCACACACAATGGGTTAAAGATAGTTTATTCGATAAATGGTACTGGGAAAATTGGACAGATATGTGCAGAAAAATGAAGCTAGACCACCTTCTTATCACACACAAGAATAAATTCAAAATGAATTAAAGACTGAAATGTTAGACTCAAAACCATAAAAATCCTAGAAGAAAACATAGGCAGCAAAATCTCCGATATTGCTTGTAGCAATATTTTATCGGATATATCTCCCCAGGCAAGGGAAACAAAAGAAAAAATAAACAAATGGGACCAAATCAAACTGAAAGGCTTTTGCACAGCAAAGGAAAACATTAACAAAATAAAAACACAACCCAACAAATGGGAAAACATATTTGCTGATACATCTGATAAGAGGTTATTATCCAAAATTTACAAAGAACTTACAAAACTCAACACCAAAACAACAAATAACCCAATTAAAAAATGAGCAAAGGACCTGAATAGACATTTCTTCAAAGAGAACATACAGATCACCAATAGACCAATATGAGAAAAGATACTCAACATCACTATCATAAGAGAAATGCAAATTAAAACCACAATGAGAAAACATCTCACACTTTTCCAAATGGCTCTCATCAATAAGTCAACAAACAACAAGTGCTGGCAAGGATGTAGAGAAAGGGGAACCCTTTTGTGCTGTTGGTGGGAATGCAGACTGGTGCAGCCACTGTAGAAAGCAGTATGGAGATACCTCAAAAAATTACAAATGGATCTGCCTTTTGACCCAGCAATCCCACTTCTGGGACTATATCCAAAGGAACTCAAAACACTAATTCAAAAGAACACAGGACTCCTATGTTCATTGCAGCATTATTTACAATTGCCAAGATATGGAAGCAGCTCAAGTGTCCATCAGTAGATGAGTGGATAAAACAACTATGGCACATTTACACAATGGTTATAATTTTTTTTAATTGGCCCTGAGCAGGCCCTGTCACTGAAGGGGACAAATTACACTCTCGCTTATGCTCAAAGCTTATAGGAGTTTGTGCTACCTGATGGAATCCTGATATTCATTTCTACTTGATATCTTAATGTTCTGTAGGTATCCCTCCTTCAGAAACTATTAGATGAACCCCCAGCATCCAATCCTGTCCAGCCTATTGAATAAATCTATTGTTTGTTCTTTCTGCAAAAACTACTTCAAACATTTCAAAAATATGAACTAGGCATGATAATTTGTTTGATATCCTTTGTGTTTTTAAAGATCTTAATACTTCCATTCAAGCAAAGGATGTATGACATGTTTTCAATAGCAGATAAGATCAAAGGGCAAAATTAAAAATTAGAAGCTTGAACAGTTTCTGCAGGGTTGATAGTTCTACAATTTAACTATAATTAATAATAAAATAGGAGATTATATGATCTTGAAATTACACATCTGCAACATTATTGGCATACATCATAGATATTTTATAGAAGGTTTTGTATTTTACTTCTTTTTATAAAAATATTCATGAATAGGCTGGGTATATATCCGAAGAAACCCAAAATACTAACTTGAAAGAATATACGCACCCCTATGTTCACTGCAGTGTTATTTACAGTAGCCAAGCTATGGAAGCAGCCCAAGTGCCCATCGATAGATGAGTGGATTAAAAAGGCTGTGGTACATATACTTGTATACAATGGAATATTACTTGGCCCACAAAAAGAACATGATCTTACCATGTGCAGCAACATGGGTATTATGCTCAGGAAAAAGGTCAGATAGAGAACAACAAATAACATGATTTCACATACAGTGGAATCGAACGGATATAAATGAACAAACAAAACAGAAACAGGTTCATGGAAGCAGAGAACAGGCTGATGGTTGCCAGAGAGGACGAGAGTTGGGGAACTGGGTCAAAATGTGAAGGGATTGTGAAGTACAGGTTGATATTTACAAAACAGTCACAGAGGTGTAAAGTACAGCAGAGGAAATGCAGTCAATAATATTATAACTATGTGTGGTACCAGTTGAATACTGGAAATATCAGGGGGAACACAAAGTATACGATTATCTAACCACTATGTTATATATCTGAAATTAATACAAAATAATATTGAATGTAAACTACAACAGAAAAAAAAATAAAAATTTTTTAAAAGAATGTTTACAAATAAGAAATCACAGATCTGGAATCTAATCTTTCATTGAAAGTTAAACTAATTTTAAATTTAACTTTATAGGATAAATTGTCCAAATTTACTACTGCTGAAGAATTAGAGATACATTTTGAAAATAATGATTTATTTGCTTCATTTTGGAGAAAAGTTAAAAATAAATATTCTAAGTTTGCTGAAGTTACTTTAAAATTTGTTTTCCCATTCATGTACCCTGCAGAGGATTCTTTACTGTGAATGTTGCTGAAACAAAACACAGGAACGCTTTCCCCATGAATAATGTCATTGTCGATTCAACTTCCTAACTAACTGAACAAGCGAGAAACATGCTTACTTATTGCATTAAAAACCTTAAATAGTAATATACATGACTTTCATTAAGACGAGCAGAAAGGCATTTAACATGTGAAGTTACTATTTCATCCTTAGCTTTTCATTAGTTTATAATTGCAGAGTCAGAGAGCTATGAATACGTCATTTCTATAGTTATGGCTTATCAAGACATTAAATGAACAATATAATCTTTGTAACTATTTTCTTTTTTCCATGTTATGTTTATTCTGGTCATGTTTATTAAAATAATTTTTATGTTTGAAGAACCTAAGAAAATTTGGCTTGTATTCTGTATGTCTTTTATTCCCTTTATTTTTCTAGGAATTCATGTCTATTGTATTTCATAAAAGTACAGGTCTATGACGGATTATAAAGTAAAAAACAAAGTGCTCCTTCTCCACAGATGTTCTGAGCAACACCAGTAGGTTATTTCTCTGCCTCTACTTTAAACCATTTCTAAGCTGTTCCAAATTCAGCTTCTACTTTTCCTGAACCACTCCTTACTCAAACTCACCTTGACCTCGCCTGTTTTAAGCACACCACCCGTAATATCAAGATTAAAAAAAAATTACAGGTTATATTTATGACTCAACAAGGTAAAAAAAAATGCTCGCAGGGGCTGGGCTAGCGAAGAAATAAATGGGCGCAGTGGGCCGGGGGCCAGGGGCAAAGTGAAGCATGTGGGGCTCCCCCACAGCTTTAGGTCCCCGCTTCCAGGCTCTCAAGCAGGAGAGAGGGCCCAGAGCTGCCAGCTCCTCAGCTTCTCCAAGAGGAGTCAGAAACCCCAATTTTCATATAAAAACACACTCATTTTACAATGTTAAAATGTAATTCAGATTTTTACAAACCACAAGAACAGCTGAAGAAAATGCATCTGTGGACCAGGTTGGACCTACAAGTCACCAATGAGAAACTGTTTGGCCTCCAAATACTCTTGATAGAGAAGGTAAGACCAGCAACTTGAAAAGGCTTTCTTTCAAGTTCAGCCCATAGATAAGTTTTGGCAGTTTCCTATCGGCCTTGTTCCATCGACGGAAAACAGCTGCTGGTGTGATCCAGAGTTTCCAGGAGCACCCCTCCTGCCTCTGTCTGGCCTGGGGCACCACCACCACAGGTCTCAGATAACACAGTGAACATGAAGCAGACCCTGTATGAAAAATCCACCCAGGAAATATTCAATAAGAGCTCTTGCAACTCTTGGGCTACTTTGTAGGAAAAGGATATAAAAACAAGACACAGTGCAGATAGGAGCGGGGGCATGTGAGGAGGACCTCTTTGAAGGGAACTGGGCATGAGTCTCTGAATCCCACCAGCAGGGCATGAAGGAAGAGAGGTGCTATCTTCTCCCTCAATTCCAGTTTGGAGAGGGGTCCTTCATGGGACAACTTAGAGAACCCGGTATTGTCCCTCACGCTGGGAGGAGTGGAGGATGAGTGTCTGGTTCATGCCTGACACAGCTAAGCCACCTGATGGATTTGGCCATGTGGATCTGGCCTATTCATGCATTTTGGCAGGCCGAGGGAGGCATGAATCCTTCCACCAGACCCATATAGGCTCTGTGCCCGTACTTCAGTCTGAGAAATGGGGAAAGGCCGATGTGCATTTGCTCTCCAGGGATGCCATGTGACTTTACCAGCTGATGTTTATCAAAGACTTTAGAGTGCTATATAAGTACTGAATGGCATTGTTCTTCCATGGGGTTTTCACAGACAAGATAAGTGATAGGGGCTCCCTCTCTGCTTTTAAGAGCTGTTCCCAGCCCCTTCTCCTTTTGTCTGCCCCATCTATAAACTACAAGGTATCTGCCCTGAGATCCTGAGATGGCCTTTCCCATTAAAGCTCTATTATCATTCATGTTCTATGGAAAGAACTCACTTTAGGTCTGAATCCCCTACACGCTGTGGAAGTGTCCAGTCAAACCCAGCACAGTGTAGCTGTGTAGCAATGATCTCATTATCTAGAGGGGGTTTCATTTAAAGAAATGCTTCATTCACTGTAGGGATGAGAAGGTCTGGGGTGAAAGGTGTGATTTGCATCCATTGTGGGGCTCTTAGCACCTGAAAGCAAGTGAATTGTGTTTCGGGTGCTGGGTGCTGTCTTTCCCTCTCCCACCCGGTAGCTCCAAATTCTGTATCCACAAGATCTCCAAAACCCCAACACAAGTCAAACAATGGAGCTCTCAATTTAAAAGCTGTAACTCTGGTTTCAGAGGGCTAAGCCAACATCCAATCCCCACTCCCACCCTTGACTTTTCTGCTTGTGTCATAGGTTTGGCACTTGATTATATTCAATTTAGCACATAATTATAGCCATGCTCTCTCATGCTTTTCTTTCATTGCTTCAGTAACTGCAATAATCCAGCAGGTCTCTTGACAGTGGAGACTACTTTTCACCTTTCATCAAAGATCCATATACTTAGCAAGCACAGTGTTAGACTCAAAGCAGACATTCAATTAATATCCGCTGAATTGAACAAACCACCAGGTTCACCTCCTGATTTGCCCTGCAGTTGATTAGGAAAAAAAGGCAAAAACCAACTCAGCATTCAGCTGGACCCTGTCTTTTTCACTGCTGGAAACTTAGAAACTTCATCACTGGGCTTTTGATAGAAAAAGCATGGTATTCTTAAGGCTTCAATGTGGGCATGTCCTGGGGGAGTGCCTTTTAAGTGAGGAGTGAGGGTCTGGCTGGAGAGTGACCATGACTCTCATTGTCAAGTCTGTGTGGGAGCCTGGTTGGCTATAATCTCATAACAAGTATTTCTACCTCATCCTGCTCCTTCCCACACTCAACCTTCCCAGGTCACTCTGATGCTATAAGCATCCACACTGCGCTCTGAGTCTTGATACGAAGTGTGATCCTAGGACCATCAGCATCCCCTCAGAGCTTATTAGAAATGCAGGATATCAGGCTGCACCTCAGGCTTCATAAACTAGGACCTTTGAAACAAGATCCCCAAGTGGGTCATGTGTACATTAAAACTTGAGAAGGCCTTTGAGGGCATTGTCATGGAGCAGACAGCCTGGCCCTAGGAAATAACGTCGCAGAATAATCTGGATAATCCAGAGAGCTATCCTGCACTCTAAATTATGTTTTCTTCATCAAAAAGAGGAGCAGCTTAACAAGCAGCAACAGCATAAAGTGTCTCCAGTCCAGAGACAGGCACAGAGTTCACAAGAAATTAGACCAAGCTGAAGTGTAAGAAGGATGCTGTCAGTAAGAGTTATAACAGTGAAAACAGTTCCCTGTGTCCTGATCTGTCATTCTGTCTATGGCCATTTATGCTCCAGAGCCCTTGGTGTAGAGGGAATCAAGGTTGATACCAAAGATGAAATGCTAATTGCCCTGACTTATGATGTAAATGCTTCTCTCCCACCTCTGTAAGCCCTTTTCGCGCCAAATCTATACCACTCCTCCCAATACCCTTCCCCCACTTGGCCCAGCATAAAAGGAGTGCGGGGCTATTGTTCTGGGCTCAGAATTTGGAGTTTGTCTCCTCTGGGCCCGTGCACGTAAATAAAGATCGTGCTCCTAACCCCTCAGTGTCTGGTCGTTTCATTTTTCCGTAACATCGGCACAGTGCTGGTCCAGTGTACTGCAGAGGGTCCACCATGTCTCCAAGGACATACTGTAGTGTAAGTCCGAAACCTTGTCAGACCTCAAGGCACAGCAGCAGCCAACTCCCAGGGCAAATGCGCAGAAGTCACTACAGTGGTTCCAGTTTCCTGGCATAAAACACTGAACCTCAGCTTTGGTCCCAGTTATTGCAGTTCATTATTAGGCACGTCTTTTCCCCTCCCTTCCACTTAGGCACGCCCTCTCTGTACAAGTTTCAAGGGCCAGCTCAAGTTCTGCTTCCTTCACAGCACCTCGCTGATCACTCCGAACCATGAGGGGACACCCTCCAATACGCTCATGGTTAACAGTTTCATGGAGACTTTTCTCCTCAATGAGGTTGTAAGTTCCTGGAATGGGACAACTTGTGTCATATACTCTATTTCACACCCCTAGCCCAGGCCCCTGAATACTGCAGAGATTTATAAATCATCAAAAGTACGAGTGAAGGTCTTCAAATACTCAGTTTGAATTGGCATAATCATTAGCAAATCCTCTTTCAAAAGGGACCCCGGAGTAATCCATCAGCCTGAGAATGTTCCTGTCACTTCCTAAAGGCTTTACACCCACCCACCCGGTACCTACCACCCAGGTCTGGCTGTGCACTGGGTAGGCCATCTCCTCTCCAGAGATACCAAGGGACACTCAGATTTCAGAGCTATACATAGTCCAGGTGACTGAACTAAGAGGTGACCCTCAAATCAAGCCATTCCTCCACTTTCTTGTGACTCTTGGACAGTACTGAGCTAGTATTTCACGATGGGAATGACAGGACAAACTGGGAGAAAATAACAGAAATAACGATCATTTTGGGTCGAAATCATTCTATAAGGCAAACTATACCTCCACTGGGAAAATAGCTGCACTTCGTAGCTCCTCGGCTTATGGAAGAGAACAATTTGAGACAGTGACCGAAGGCATCCACTGACCTTTTCTCCTAGGAGTATCATTGTCCAAAGAAACGATGCATGTTTTATCAGAGCAGCTCCTTTCCCCAGATCAGCAGATTTTTCTCCTACACCTATGCTGTGTCCCCTAAAGTGGGCTAAATCAGCAAATAGAGACCAGATTCAAGAATAAAATCGCTAATAGCTATAAATACACAGTTAACCAAAAAAAAAAAAAAAAATGGCAGGCAGGAATGAGGACCATCAGCTGTAATTCTACACTGCCATGACTGGCCTGAAGGTCAGTCTCCCGGGACAAGCGAATTCACAGTTGGAGGGGATATTAGTCACACTATAGCTTCAGTAATGGGGCCCCGGGGCATTTGCAGTACACAATCTACGATTGGTATGTTATGGTCTTGGGCCCTCTGCTTCAAATTATCATTTGTTCCTTCTAATGTGTATAGAAACACACTTGACAAATGTGTGAAATATGGGGAAACCTGGAGTAAGTACTGAGTCATGAAATAAGGAAAGTTGAATTTTTTGCTTTCAATTGTCCTGAATATAGTATCTTCTAGGATTACAGGCTAAATAGGAACTCTCAGGAGGTATTATATTCTTGTCTCAAGAATAACATTTCACATAGCTACAAATCACTCTGAGTCCTTCTTTAAAAGACAACCTCCCTCTCCCACCAAAAAAAAAAAAAAAAAAATCCTAGAAAGGAATTGTTAAAATTACGTTGAATGATAGTCTTTCCTCTCCCTCTCTCATGCCAAGAAATTCTTCCTGAATGCTAACCCTCCAATGCCATCCCCACTACAAATAGAATACTGTATCAAGCACAATGTTTCAGGCTTCCAACAGATATCCGTGGTTTCGTGATGTTTGCCTGCACCTTTCTAGGCACCAGATGACTCGGTGCTGAAAACATTCCTCCAGGTCCTTAATACTTCTCCTCACTTGCCACTCACGTTCTCATTAAAGGGAGAAAACTCAGAAGCTGGTTTGTGCAGGTTTGGAATCTAGCAAAGAGCTGTGGCAAATATTTGGGGTTTTTTTTTTCTTCAATCCACTTTCTACCCGCAGCCTAAAGGAAGCTGCACCTGTCTTTGAGGTTAGAGAAATGAACCAAGGAGTGAAATAGAGGCAATTATGTCATCTCAGAAGCAGGAATAGGAAATCTCAGTCTCAAAAAGAAAGTCTTTATGAAAAGGTAGTGGAAGTCTTACCACTTTCCTTCTTCCCTTTGAAAAGAAGTCGATGTTGGTGTTTAAATGAGAACAAAGACCCCAGGGGAGAAAGGTGAAGGTAAATATTTGCACTAACCCGTCACTGCATTTTACACAATGGGTCGGCCATCTTTGAAACTGACAAGTTTCATATCTCCTGGTGGTTCTTTTCTTTTTCCTCTTTGCTCTCTTGGGCTGTCAGCCAGCAAAGCAGCTACCAAATACAAGGACACCGTGGGGCATATGGCCAACATGACCTCAGAAGTATTGACACACTGCAATGAGATCATGATATAATTCAGTTTCTGCATTGCTATAAGTTTCTGCCAGCTAATATTCCAATGTGTCCCTCAAGGAAGTGGTAAACGTTGGTTTAAGATAAAATAAAAAAGCAAAGATAAATATTAGCATGCTACATAAAGCTACTCCTTATCATGAGAGCTTTGCTTCTTAGCACTGGCTGCCAGGACCGCATCACTGGAGAGTCTGGCCTCGCTGGTCTCAGCGGCAGCATAGCACCACGACTTTTAAAAACTCCTACAGTGATTCCCATAATCAGCTATGATCAAGAAACACTGCACTTGTGAATTGCCAGATTGTTTTGCATTCTACTCAGAGCAACAATTAAAAATTGATTTGATGAGTGTGTGCTAGATGTTTACAGCAGGACCTGCAGAAAATAGGGAAGGGAGTATTTAAAGATAAAGAGCAGAAGAAATGCCATCCCACCCCAACCTGAAATCTAGTGGAGGAGACAAAACACACCAATAACAATAGCTAAAGGTGAAATTGATTAGTACAATCCTTGCAGCCCAGGAAAAAAATGTCACAGGAGACACAGCAGAAGTTTAGTTAAAATCAGCAAGGTCACTGGACAACTCCTGCTCCATGTGCTGGGAGCCACGTTTGGGTGGAAGCACTCCTCCTGCTTCCCAGGCCCTCTCACGGACTGGTTGCTGCCCTCAGATGCCCCAGGAGATTTCCCTCAGAGGTGGAGGTTTGCACACTGGCCTGGAGGCTCATGGCGAGCACCCGCACTTGCCAGGGCCTGGAGGAAGGTGGAGTCAGAGAAGCCCGCAGCTTCCCAAGGCCCAGCAGCACTCCTTTCCCTTCCATCTCCTCAGGGACAGGGTCTTCAGGTTTCCCATAAACTCCTTTCTTCACACAAGTGGGAAGACTGTGCTCCAAGCACTTGGCAGTGAGTTGACAAATGACCACCCCAGGGTTAACTACCTTTCTTCGCTTTTTGAAAGAAAGGGATCTGTTTCCAGTTAAGGAAATCTAGGAGGTCCTTGGAAAGATCTGAGAGAGTTGGAGCAGAGGTGAAAGAAGTAACTTCTCTATCTCCCTAACACACAGAAATGCGAAAGCAAGGGACAGGACAACTACTAGGTGACACGTACAGGTTAGCATGACTCCAATTATCACCATGTGATAGTCTTCTAGGATAATCAATCTCATGGTAAGACAATTTCACAATAATTATGTATTTTTCTATGAACAATTATATATTTTGCTATGGTTATCACAGGTATTTAATTCTCATGATGCAATAATTATGTATATCATTAAACACATTTCACCTTTGAGTCACATGTTTAGAAAAAAATAACTCTATTCAGTGACATTTAATTCATAATGCTCCTTGGACCTGTTGGTTTGGTTACAGTTTTATAAGATCCATAGAAGACTGTTCCCAGGAGCTTCTTCATGCTAGGGCCTTTGTCTTCTGCCTCTCCTTACTTTGTCAAAGTGCACCTGTCAGAGCAAGACTTCTGATAATGATAAAATAAGAACTAAGGAAATCGTCTCCCAAAAAAACAACTGTAAAATTGGGTAGAATTGTCAAAACCAACCATTTCAGGGCTCTGGAAACTAGGTGAAGACAAATGACAAATTGAGAGAAGCATTTACTAATAAAAAACTGACAAACTTTGGGTAAGAACAATGGCATTTGGTGGGCATTCCTGCCAGGGCTGCTCTCACCATCCCTCCAGCTCAGGCAGGGTAGGGCCGGAGTAGCTTTCCTGCTAGACAGGCTTACTTGTGTCCAATGAAACTGTCAGTAAAAATATCAAGTCTGGTAGGAAATAAGTGGGGAACCCCACAGCTCTATAGCCTAAGGATGCGGTCATAGTTGGGGTGCAAGTAGACTGGTAGGTCAACCAGACATTTAATGGGGAGATCCTGGAGATGAGAGCACAACAGAAGACGCAGATAAGGCTCCAGGCTGGGTGGGGTGCTGCGCACACACTGCAGGGAGACCCATGGGGGCCCAAGGGAGAGGAAAATCCAGGGCAGGCTTGAGAAGTGCCTGACTTTGAACACACTGCTGGTCCCCACAGACCTGCCAGCAGGGGGTGGGAGCTCTGCTGGCTTGCGGTGCTTGAACACAGCCTCTGACCCACCACTGGTTGGTCACTGAGCTATGCAGACACAGGAGCAAGCCCTGGGGAGCCAGACTAATAAAATGAAAATAAGAATCATTAAAAAAACACAACTGCCTGACATCATGGAGGAGACAGATTCTTCAGATTAAGTCCAGGCAAGTTCCTAAAATAACAGCAGCGGCAAAAACAACAACATGGTAACAGGTTTCAGGGGAAAAAATATCAGAATACAGAGTTTTACTCTGAGGTATTTTCTAAAATGATAGGTTTTCAACAAAGTACTATGAGACATGAGACATGCAAATAAATAAGATGGTACGACCTGTATTCAGGAAAAAAAAAATCAGTCAGTATAAACTGTCTCTGAATTGGGCTCTGATGTTTGACTTAGCACATGGAGAAATTATCCAAAATAGTGCAAAATAAAAAATGCCTAAAGAAAAACTGAACAGACCCTTAACAACCTATGGGACAGTATCAAGCGGCCAAACGTAGGTAAGCAGGGTCTCCGCAGAAGAGGATGAGAGCAGGAAAAAATATTTGGAGGAATAACGACCATACAATATAGGCATTTAGTAATAAATTCTGAAAAACAAAGATAAAGAGAGTATTTTGAAGGTAAGCAGATGCTATATAGAAGCATAAGATGTAACATGATGGCTGACTTTTCAAGGAGAACACAATCCTGCTTTTTTAAAGAAAGGAGTTGACGTCTATATATTCAGTCATAATATTCTTCTGAACAAAGGTAAAATACAGATATTTTCAAAACGAAGCTGAGACAGAGCTGACAGAATCCATCACCGGTGGACCTACACTGTGAGAGATGCTAAAGCAAGTTTTCCAGGCTGAAGTGAAATGGTGACAGGTTGAAAATTGGTAATTTGGTTCTACAGGAAGGTTTAGAAAGTGCCTGAAGTGGTAAATGAGTGGGTGACTATAAAATGCTGCTTTTTTCCTAATTTTTTTGAAAGATATATGTTTAAAGTAAAAGCAAAAACATTGTATTTGGGGGTTTGTAACATATGGTAGCAAATTATATGACGGCAATGCCGAAAGGACAGGGAAGAAAAATGGATTAATAGTGTTGTAAGCATCTTACATCATGCACATAGTGGTGTTATATTAATTCAAGACATACTGTAGTAAGATATAGATAGATAGATAGATGATAGATAGATAGATAAATAGATGATAGATAGTAATCTCTAGAGCAACTACTGAAGAATAAAGTGAAGGATAAAGATGAAAGGACAAGAGAGGACACAAAATAAAACATTAAATATACATATATCTGACAAGGGATGTGTATTTGGGCTAAATAAAGAACTCTTACTATAAATTGTACATAATTTTTGAAAAGACAAACAACCCAATAAAAATGGGCAAAATACTTGGACATTTAAGAAAAGAAAATATCAAGATGCTCAACACTGTTAGTCATCAAAGAAATGCAAATTAAAACCACAAGGAGATTATGTTACACACCCACTATAATGGTTAAAATTAAAAAGTCTAAAATGTCAAATATTACTTATGATCATGTAATTCCTCCCCCCTGTGCTCACCCAAAGAAATAAAATCAAGTGTCCACGAACTAAATTTTACAAGAATGTTTGCTGCACCTTTAATCATAATAACCAAAAACTAAGCACAATGGGATATCCATCAACAAGAACATGGATAAATAAATTGTGGTACATTATACAATAGAACATAACTGAATAACAACAAAAAGATTGAACTACTAGTGCATTCAAGAACATGGATCAATCTCAAGCACAATGTGTTGAGAGGATGAGGGAAAGTTAGACACAAAAATGTCCATACTGCATGATTCCATCTATGTGAATTTCAAAAATTGGCAAACAGGAAAACTAATTTGGGGGGATAAATAAGAACAGAGATTGACTTTCTAGATGGGGTAGGGGGTCGACTTAGAAGGGGCATAGGAGGTTTCCTAGAGCAATGGAAATGTTCCATGTCTTAATTCAGATACGTAAATTTTTCAAAATTTGTACATTTTCAAAATTTGTACATAATTACATTTACATGATGAAATTACAAACACCTCCAAAGAAATACCAAAGTATGTTGCTGTATTTTGTTGCCTATGATTTCCCCTCAAAGTTACTTAAGAAGGAAGATAGAGGTTTGACACCACAAATTCTGCTCAGCTCTCAGCCTCGAATATGCCTTTCAGCACGCAGCCGTGGTTATCCCCAAACTTAGGAAATAAGGGGGGTTTCCAACCAGAAAAAAAGATCAAATTTATGACCAATCCACGGTAAGCGAACATGTTGGCAGATGTCTGCCTACAGATAAGGAACAAAATAAGTATCTATATCCTGCTAACCCGAGTGGGTAACCCGACGTGTGTTTAGACATAGGACTTGGAAGCCATAAACCTGAAACCACCAAACTGAAAATCAACAGATGGCCATTCTTAGTCAGGAATAAGAATCACGTTTACAAGTGCCACACACAGAGCTGCGGCAAGAAAGTTTCACCCATTAATAGCATCACTAACAAACCAAGAACATGTTTGTAAACCTCTTACCTCTAGACAGACATAGAACATGGGAGCCTGAGGACTTCACAGTGATTTAAAAGGATTTCAAAATAACGAGTATTCAAATAACTAAGAAATTAACCAACTACCCAGGACAAACTTAAAGCACTGTTAAAGAACTGAGCCAATCTGTGGTTGCCGATGAGCTAAGGATGCAGAGACCAGGACAGAAGTGACAACAAGGTGATAATCACATTTATGGTGAAATGGTCCTAAATCCTACAGTTTTCAGAACCAAGTCAAAGCTCTGGGTAAGATACTGATAAAGACAAGTGCAGGAAACCTGAATAAGTGAGGAGAGCATCTACTTATGCTCATCCTTCCAAGGTAGCCCCCCTAATTCAAGGTTTCACTTTCCACAGTTTCAGTTACCCGCAGTCAACCTGAGGTACAAAAATATTAAAATAGAAAATTCCAGAAATAAACAATTTATAAGTTTTAAATTGTGCACCCTTCTGAGTAGCATGATGAAATCTTGCTCCCTCTCACCCAAGATATACATAATCCCTTTGTCCAGCACATTCACCCTGCACATGCTACTCACCCGTTAGTCACTTAGCAGCTGTCCCGTTTTACTACTTGACTGCCATGGTATAGCTGTGTTTGTGTTCAAGTAACCATTATTTTACTTAATAATAGCCCCAAAGTACAAGAGTACTCATGCTGGCAATTTAGATATGCCAAAGAGAAGCCATGAAGTACTTCCTTTCAATGGAAAGTTATGTACATACAGGGAAAAAAAACCCCACATTATTTACAGGATTCAGTACTAGCCATAGTTTCAGGCACCCACTGGGAGTCTTGGAACTCATCCCTCATGGATAAGAGGGGTCTATGGCATTGTTAAAACCAGTTTCCAGGCCAGGCATATTTCACAGCAATAATTTTAAAAAGATCATACAGAATTTTGCTATACTAGACAAAAATATTTCACCTTTAAAACAGAAGGATTATCAATGACTGGGGTGGAGAAATAAAGTACAGTGGTTAAAAATATGGGCTAAAGCCCTGGTTGGGTGGCTTAGTTGGTTGGAGCACCACCCCACGCACCAAGTGATTATGGGTTCAATCCCCAGTCAGGGTGCATATGGGAGAAAGTCGATCGGCGTTTCTCTCTCACATCGATGTTTCTCCCTCTCTTTCTCTCTCTCCCTTCCTTCCTCTCTAAAAATAAATAAATGTATCCTTATGTAAAGATTATATACATATATATGCTAAATATTGATATATCTAGGTTCAAATTTTAGGTCTGCCCTCTAACTATGCGACCTGATGCAAGTTACTTCGCCTGTTTTGATTCCCTGATTTGCAAAATGGTAATAGAAATAATTTCATAAGAACATTGTAAATGTTAAGTTTGATGATATATATTATTGAGATAACTCTCTAGGCCCAAGATGGAGTTGCTCCTCCCATGGCACCATGTTAGCAAAATGAAACTCAGGTGACTTTCCTGTCCCTGTCAATGCTCTGCTTGACCAGAAACATAGTTTACCCAGTCAGCCAATCCCCAAAGACAAAGTCAGCTCTGGGCCTTCTCAGCGCAAACGAGGTTGACTATGTGGCCCCAGTCTATCATATATTTTATATTTTTCTCTTCCTTTATTTCTATCCTATAAAATCTTCCTTATTGCCACCCCGCTTTGCAGTTCTCCAAAAGGAGATGGCCTGCTTCATGAAGCATTAGGTAAAGTTGGTTTGAATCACCTAAAATTTTTTTTAATCATTTTTAACAATATACAAAGTTCTTAGAATACACAGTGACAGATACTTTTTTAGTCAAATAAATATAGTTATTATTATGGTGTCCTTTTATAGTTCTGAGAAACAACAAAAAAGTAATTTAGGGTTAAAATTTTATCAATGTTCGGTTTTTATCCCAAAGAATTTACTTAAATGTTTGTACTTTTTATATCACATGAGTACAGTTGTCATATGTTTAGCTGAGAAAAATGATTCCTAAGCCATATGGTAAAAGTAAACTCATGCTTTTTATCTTTTACAATTACCATTCGATAGCTATTAATAAGAGAGCATTTTCTGACTCCCTAAAAAAACCTGTTACCATTATGTCTCACCTTTAAAGGAACCAGTAATGACAAGAGGGAAGTGACACACACTATGCTGTTCATGACTGGTCCGTTCACAATTCACCTCTGTGGTTTGTTTAGTGATAAAGTTCATTTATTTATAGCAAGGCAAGTTCTAAGGATTCTTTATGAGAAAGTCATTTTATGCCCTGGAATATGGGAGAAAAGCTGTGGCAGAAGTCCAGGGGCTTTTTTATTCTAGCAAGTCCTGACATATTTTCACTGTTTCAGAAGAATCTGCGGTGGGGCAGGTTCCCCGGGGAACAGACTCAGAGATTCTGACATCGCGATGCAAGAGCCCTCTTTGGGGTTGCTGTTCCGAAGGGCCCAAGGCAGAGGCTGGCTGTGATGCGTGCGCAACAGAGGCCCAGCCGTTGGCTGTGGGCTGTCCCGGGGAAGGGCGGCCGGCCTGGGGCAGCAGCACTGACGGCCAAGGGCAACTCCTGGAGGATAATCGACCACAAGTGTTGGCCGCCACGCTTCAAGCAGCGGGAAGGGCGAGCCCCTCAGTACTGAGGGGGAACCCAGTGGAGCATCACTGCTCCACTCCGCGGCCTCAAAGACTGTGAACCTCTGCCCGACACTGACCAGTGACTAAATGACGCCAAACTGTCGATTTACAGAAATACCAAATTAAATTAAAGCATCATTTGCTGCTGTTCTTATTGCTGCTATTTTTAGCTTATCTTTGACTCTCTGGAAGATTTGAGCTTCCACTCCCTAAGCTAAACTATGTCTTTTTTTTTTTTTTTTTGAACATGGATCCTTGGTACTATTCAGAATGGACCAGAAAGGTAATTTAACATCTGAGGGAGAATGCATTTTCATATCAGAGAGATCCCCACACTGCTACTCTGGGCTTAATATGGCCCTGTTTGGGGTAAGACTTCCTGAACTTGAGCAAATATGATCTCAGAATTTGGATTTTAAATTAAAGTTTTGTTTGTTGGTACAGCTGAGAGTGATTTGTGTGTGTGTTGGGGAGGTGCAGGGGGATTGAATTTACTGCCGCCATGGGCAAAATATACTGGCTGCTGCTCCTGAAATGAAATTTAACAAATACATCCTCACATATTACAAAAGCCACAGGCTGATGTGTGGCCTGTGGAATGAAGCCTGTGAAGGTGGTTAACTAGGTTCTGATGCGGAAAGAAGTCAGAACAGAATGTCCCCCTCTGGTATGTGAGGGTGGTGCCCAGGCAGGGAGGCAGGTGGCTGTTCTGTCCCAGAAAGCAGCTGCTTTGGAATTTCTGTGGTTAAGTTTTGGGGGCAAAGCTGATAAAATGAGGAAGATATAAATGATAAAGTGAAGAAAAGAAAGAAAGAGGAGGAGGATTATTTAGAGAAAGAGATAAAGAATGAAAGATATAATTATATTCCCCCCTATTTTGGTCAATAATACCTAGATACATTTTAACTCAAAGAGCAGGTAGTATAGTATGATTATTCCCTTAAACCACAACCTCTGCCCCATTTGCATACTGAGTTTGATGATGAGATGCAATGATGATGATGATGATGATGATGGTGATGATGGTGATGGAGGAAGTGAAAAAGGGTGAAGAAAAGAAGGAAGAGGAAGTAACAAAAGAGAAGAAGATTTAAAACCAAAACCATCGCTGAAGCAGGATGGATACCTCATGAGTCAATGAATTTGCCTCAAGATCTTTTCTATCGGAAAAGTTCTTTAGAAATTTCTCAAATCTTGGCTGGAAAGCTTTGAAGAAATAAAGATTCTTAAGTTAAAGTATCCAGTTTAGTAGGAAAAGGGTGGCACTCGCTGTAAGAATATCTGTTTCAAGTCACGTCTTGGCCATTTATTAGCCACTTAGTTTTGGATCCATCATCAATCTGGTCAAGCCTTACCTATGAAATGAAGTACAGAGAGTTGGCATAAAAATCAATAAATAAATATGATTGACAATGTTTTGTATTCTATATGGTACTAAACTAATTTAATACAAGAATTTATTTAGAGATAATGCATATTTGTGGTTAATTCTCTGAGTCAATCAGTAAAGAATTTTAATACATTTTTTCTTTTTATTTAGCTCTGTTGCATACTACTTGAAGAAGCATTTTAAATTTCTCTCATCTCTGAGTCAATAAGATAATATTTTCTCTCTTAGGCATGAAGCCCGATAGACATTCATTCAAAAAATTGAGAGATGACTGGTAAACTTTAATGTTCGTAGAAAGCAGTTATTTACTGAATTCAAGTTATCTTTACATTTTATGTCAATAAAACTAAATCTGCTTTGGAAATCTCTATCAAAAAGTATGTGTTTGTTTTTAAAATATAACCATCTTAATGCTCCTGACGATGACTCTATGACAATGCAAGATACTATTATCATTAGCCTAGACTGCTTTTGAATCACCAAAGAAAGATTCCTTAAGCATGGCTTTGTTACTGTGGCAAATATATTTGGATTATTTCAGCTCTTTCAGAACTAGTTATCAGTAGATATATAAACTTTGGTTAACCCAAAAATCCCTTTCCTTACTACGTGAGATAGCTAGGGTTTTCCTATAGCCACCGATCTCTAGAGAAAAATAGAACCCAAACTGGTAGATATATGCATATTTTCATTTGCCTTTCAGCTGAAATTTTCCTCCTCAGATTTTATCACCTGGGGCAGGTAAGTAGTCACTTTTTTGCATTCACATGTGTGGGCACACATCTCCCATTTCCCTTCTTCGCTCTTGCATTCACTGTTTCTCCCATACCTAGAATGCAGTACTCATACGTTGATGTAGTTAAGCGGTTAACCCAACAACTTCTCGATCCTCCTCCTCCCCTTCCCTTGATTCATTTGCTATTTTTGGAAGACCTTTAAGAAAGGTATTGTGCCTCCACAAAGATAACAGATGACGAATATACAAAAAAAATGGGCAAAAAGCTTGCTTACATGGATCCATGTAAAACAAGAATGACATCTGGATGCCATAAGGTAGATTTCTCATTTTCTGCTAAAATGATTTCTGATTTTTCTGTTGCAGAACCATAAAGCAAGAGCGGCTGTTAAAACCCACCCATACTTCCGAGCATTTCTGTGTAGTTTAGGTCTATGCTTAACCTGCTTTAAGTGAAATGTTAACAAGTGTAGAAGTTTTGGCATCCCCAGGGCTGAAATTCAGAGTAGTGATAAGTCAGTCACTATAAATCATGAAAGGGTGTTTTTCTCCATATGGAATAGATTCTGAGAAATTTTCATTTTCATTTACAAGCTCTGTGAATTACACTCAGAATAAAAAAAATCTTCCAAGATTCAAGTAATCTGAAAAATCTATTTGTATGACAGCATAATGAATGATGGAAGCTTTGTTCCCGTCCCAGGGCTCTGTTCATCTTCAGTCAATGCTTATGTTTTGTGATGTCTGAGGACTTCAAGTATCATCTGAGAGAGTGATCAGCACCTGATTTTGCTTTTAAGATGCCAATTTAAGGCACATCAGCATATTTTGCTGTTGAGTAAGGTCTGACAAGGGCACCGTTGGAGTTGGAGTTATTCCACTGTGGTTAATGTCCCAGGGAAATGAACATTCTAAAGCAAGAAACACTTCCATGCTTCTGTGAAGGTGTTTATGTCATTGCCTCAGTTTAAAATGTTGTCCCTCTTTCAATTCTCGATGTATTAAAATATTTTAAGTCCTACTCAAATGCCATCTCCTCTCTACACTTCTCCCTTATTCCCTACAATTAGAATACATTGTGTTTGCTTCTCTGCACTCACACTGTTTTGAGCTTATCTATACTTCCTTCTCTTCCTTGTTAATTTCACACCTATGCTTCCTTCTCTCCAACAGAAATTCCTAAATGTTTCTAGGTGTCCCAAATAAAAATGGACATATTGAAGTAAAACTCAGCTTGAACCAAATTATTTTCTGACATCTAAACTATGTTTTGCCCAAGAACATTAAAAAAGAAAAAAAACCCTCTAGTTTAGCATTTCTGTTTTGATTTCACATCCAGAACAGTCTAGGGAAACACTTTTTTTTCATGTCTTCTGAACTTACTTTGTTCTCATGCTGTAATGGGAATATTACAAAGAGAAAAAATATATACGAAGCCCTGAGAATTGCCCATAGCTCAGGAAATCAAAGAGTGATTCCACTGTACACCTCCGAAAGCCAAAGGCAAGACTCTAACCCAGAAGGACATCAGTTTAGGAATGCCTGTTTTATTTTAGTCCCCTACCTATGACAAAAAAAAGTGTCCTACACCCTGTATCCCCCACAATGAGCAGATATCGAACAGACTCCTCTCCCAAATCAACTCTCCACGGAAGCAGACTCCAATCCTTCTAAACAGCACCCAGAGGATAAACACACCACAAACAATACTTGAGTTTTGTCGGGCATCAAAAAGGTAGAGCTATGCAAAACTTAGGAGGGAAAATGGAACAGAGAGACCTGCCACTATCTCCTCCCTCACTCACATCCCTAGGATTCTTACCTTTCCCAGAAATTTTCTCAAATAGCTAATTCATCTATAGTCCTAGAAGTGAAAATTAAAACCAAATTTCCATGGAATTGGTCCATGAGAGATGTTACTCTCATTTGTGTGGTTGCTGGTTCTATAATTATCCTAAGGGTGAAGGGTGGGTCTAGACTATAATATCAGGACAGAATACCAAATCTGAGCTATATAAATACATGCACCTTCCCTACAGACAAAAGAATTATTTTTAGCACTCTGCACAGTTTTAACTCAACCTTTAATCTTCAGTGATTTTGCCCTCAAGGGTATAAGTGACCAGATGGTTAATTAGGTAGCAATAAGGCGATTTGGGGAATGTTTCTAGGTAGAAAACCAAAATTCTTCTTTCCAATCCTGCCTACACACTCCAGTTTTCTAGGATAATGGAAAAGGGAAAAGCAAGGAATGAGTTAATTCTTGAGATCATTCAGGAAAACACTCTGATGTCATGCATTGTTTGGAATTACCCAAATACCTGTAACATGCAGCCTAGGCAAAGACCCACGGAAAGGGCACCAGAGGCTATAGGATCCTCTGTCACCTGCCAGCTCAGGCTGCCCTCTGAAGAGGACAAGGCATAGGACCAGGCACTGCTGGGTGTGCAGTGCCCCATGTGATAGTCTCTAGAAGAGGATTCTTTGAGTAAACAGGGTTCCTGGGGAGAGCTGGATCGCTCTGAAAGGTGACTGGAGTACAGGAAATGCAAAACTGTAAGGTTCACAGTCTGAGCAGCTCGACCTGCTTTACTCCCCACTGCTTCCCTTCCACTTCCTGCTCCTTCACAGGCTGAAGCATCTGCCAGGACACTGCCAGAGAGAACCGAGAATGCGGTGCCGCTTTCGACTGCTTGTTCAAGGAGAAACCTGTTATCCTGCAAGCAAGGATAATTTTCTTTATTTTTTTTCTGAAGACCTTAAGAATATATGAAAAACATGTTTCACTTCATCTGTTTTGTTGTTAGAAGTGTTTGCAATGATCAGAAGTGTAAAACCCCCTTCCTCTTTAAAACACCAGGTGGTAAAATAAAAGTTGCACTTTTCATCCAGGCAAATCAGTCAGAGCTGAATGAGTTAGGGACAGTACAAGACACACAAAGAGGTGTTCTGAGCATCCTGTATGAGGGCAATTCAGGGCCAGAGAAGAAGGAACTGAGGGGCTATGAAAACCTGGGGCTTCAAATAGCATGGGGGATAAGACTGAGGGGAGAGATCTTATAATTACTTAAGAATATATTGTAGCTTCCACTAAATAGCAGAAGCGATTAATTTCTGTTTTTAAATAGTAACTTAATACGAGATAAAAATGCACCAGAAGTTAGTTCGGAAAATAGCCAGGGGAATAGTATCTGGGCGGGGGGGGGGGGGGGGGGGGGGGGGGGGGGGGGGGGGGGGGGGGGGGGGGGGGGGGGGGGGGGGGATGAGTGTGAGTGTGACGGAGATTGAGAGAGAAACTTAAGTAGAGATCAACATAGATCACTGAGATAACAAATTATTTATTTCAATGTCTAAGTGTTTTATGGAACCTCCATCCCCAAGTACCTTATAACATTCATCTTACTTCATGAGTCCATGATTAATTAAGAGTAAGGTTAACAAAGAGATGTGTTATAGTCAAAATCATTGATTACGATGAAGCCTCCTAAGCACACAGAGCTGAGAAAAGGAGAAGACAGAGAGAAGGGGCCGGGGAAGGGGAAGAGAAAGGGGCCCCAGAAGACCCCTCAGTGCAGCCTAGGCCCATCTTCGAGAGCAGAGTGCTGGTTACCCGGATACACAAACCCCATTCTGCAATGGCCTCTCTCATCTCCAGGGGTCTTTATGATCCCTATCCGATTACTCATGGTTCTGGGAAATTTTCATCCTACTCTGTGGTAATTTATCTCACCACTATTTACAGAAGAGACCCCCAAAAAATCACCTGCTCTCTCTTGTCTTTGACTGAGGTTCTCCTGCTCCATGCTCAATCAAATTCTAGTCCTCTGCTTCAAAGAGAAGGCCCACAAGTGTGTGTGTGTGTGTGTGTGTGTGTGTGTGTGTGTGTGTGTGAGTGTGTGTGTGAGAGAGAGAGAGAGAGAGAGAGAGAGAGAGAGAGAGATGATGTAAGCCCAGGTTAGAATCTGCTTTTTCAATGGAACCAACTTTAAACCGGCCACAGTACTGACTAATGCCAATGTTGAGGCATCCTCTAAGGCAAATGGTGGGTTAAATATGGAGCATTTGATGTTTATACCCTGTGGAGCATTAGAAATACCTGCTATCATCTGAGAAAATGTCTGTGGAGGGTAAGGTCGCTTCATACATAAAGAGTATATCCGAATGAGACTAAATACTGAAAAGATGTATTAATTAACCAAAGATTAATTTAATACATTAAATGTGATTTCAGTCAAAATACCAGTGGACATTTCTGTGTTATTTTTAATATCTGATTTGAAAAAATTCTTCTAAAATTTGCCTGGGGGAATGAACTAGTATTCTCAAAAAAATTTTTTAAGTGATAAGATAAAGATGAAAGTAATAACAAGTAGACAGAATTCGTTCAAGTCATTAGCCATATTATAAAACGAAAATAATTAACAGAGTACTACTTCTGCCTAGAAGTAACAGACAGATAAATAGAAGAGAATATAAAGTTCAGAAACAAATGCAAATGCATATAAAATATGGTATATGAAAGGGGTTCTTGTCAAATTATTAGAGGAGTAATGGCTTATTTAGGTGCTGGCTAAATGTATCTTGCTAACTTCTTCCCTCATTACATTCACTGTATCAAATTCTGTGCATACTCAGGAAGAAGATGTGAACAATAGCACCATTTTAAAAATCTGGTAGAAAATATTATCAACACTTTCCTGATGCTGGGGCATGGAAGTTCTGACTAAGCAAAAATGTAAGAGTAGAATCAATAAAAATTATACTGATAGGTTTGACAACCTAAAAGGCAAAATTCTGAATGTCAAAAATTCCATCAATAAAATTAAAAACAAATGGAAAGCTCACACACAAAAGAGTAATATAAAAGGAATGCATGGCAGAACAAAGGATTATTATTTAATTATATAGCACTTAGCAATCAGCACAAAACAGTAAAAGTAAAGGTCTAAAATTAAGCTCAATAAATAACTCAGGAAAGAAAAAAGTTACCAAATAACAGATGAATTCTTATCCTTCCCAATAATATATATTAATTTAAAGAATAAAATTCCACATTTTGTCTCTCAAATTGGCCACAGTGGAAACAGCATGTGCCAACTGAGGCGCAGGGAAATGCGGGCTTTAATCCACTACTGGTAAAAAGTAAAAATGTTCCCTATTTTCCAGGAGGATAAAATGACAACGTATACATCCCAAGCCTTAAGAATGTGCATGCCCTGTTATTAACCATAAACTCCTCTAAAAAATTATTTAGAGATATTTTCTAAGATTTATGTAGTAGATATTAATCACATGTTATTTATACTTTAAAAATGGAAAACAATTATAAAAATTAAGTAAATATTATTAAACCACTTAAAATGATCTCATAGAATAATAGTGATGTGGGAAAAAATGTTCATAATATATAGTTGGGCATAGAAAGTATATTTTAAAATAGTGTGGTTTTGATTTTGTAGAATTAACTAGAAGGATCTATTTCAATAAGCTTCCAGTTGTTATCTTTGAATGGCAGGGTCTCAAATAATGTTTATTCTCTTCCTAAGCCTTCTAGGTGTTTATAAAACCAAAGAATTTTATATAGATTTAAAATGACTCAACTTTTTAGTGAAAGGAAATGTTATTAAAATAGTAAAGATGAGGAGGAAGGTAATTAAAATGAATAAAGTTATTTTATCTATGTCTCTAAAGAGGTATTTTTCTGCAAGGATAAAAAATATTCCTACAGTTCTTTAACCACATCCTTCCTAAGAAACAGTCGGTTGGAAATAGTTGTTGGCAATCTCTGATTTTAATCTAGTTCCTGGAAATCCGCACTTTAACAGCTGGGAAAATGGACAGCTGTATATTAGCGAATTCACTTTGTCTTATGAATCCATGCCTAAATTGATCATATTTAGCTATTGGGAAATCACTGATACAAGCAGAGGAAGCTTTAGAATTTAACAATGTCAATTCTTTTTTTTTTTTTTTAATTCTCTAGTTTATCTTCCCCTAAGGAGATGAGGGGGGGAAAACTAAACCATGGCGGCTCCAGGGCATTTTCTATAACTGGATACATATAACTCTCCTGGAATAAAATGAGTATTTAATCCATTTTCCTTCCCTGTGCTTTTAGTCGACTGGAGTATTCAATCCTTGAAACATTTCTAAAGCTTGCTGTCAGCAGCGGCACCAGACCTAGACTGGAATGGAATGGCCTATAGGGTGGTAAAGTAGTGGCTCTCAACTGCCAACTACTCATCCACTTAAGAAAAGATCAGGACATATCCCCAAAGATCCCATGGTTATTTGAGAGCCATGTGATCTTGGACAGGCCACTTAAATTCCCCCTGCTGCATGCAATTCTTCTTCTGAAAACTAGAGATAATAGTGCCAACTATGGAGTTCCAATAATGAATAAATTTTACAGAAAGGATACAAAATATTTTTTTTGAGGAGGGAGGAAAGCCAAACAAATATCCTGCCATTTCATTAACGAGGCTCTGAAAGAGCCACTGGTGTTAGAAGAATAAGATTTGAGAGCCTGGCTTGGTTCTGGCAAGGTATCACTGGCACCCTCATGGGTCGGAGTTGTGGAGCGACTGTTCTCCTTGACATGTGCAGCCACAGGACGGTGCTGACAAAGGGCATAAGGGAAGGATGCTTCTTCCCAATAATAAAATCTAATGTAACTTGAGAAGGAAAGAAAATCATGTTTAAAATCCACTATTTCAGAGTAATCATTCATGGCAGGAAAAAAGTTCAAGGAAATATTCATTCAAACATACCACAAGCAAAATGTTGTGTTTGCTCCTTCCATCATTTTCCTGGTCATTCTTTCTCCTCCTCCACTTCCTCTCTCTTCTGAGATTCTGCCCTCCTTCTTTCCTCCCCATGCTCACTTCACTATTAGCTTACTCTACACCTTTATATTTCTACAGAGTTAACTATAGGCTCAGTTAAAACGAGGATCATAAACTAAACTAATCAACTCCATGGAAGACAAAATAAGAAAATAAGGGAGTAGGAGGAGGAGGGGTGCTCCTGGAGAGATGTTCTGGGGAGCTGTCTCTGTCGGGACTGTATCAATTAGCCACCTGGGGCTAGGAGACTCTAAGGTGTGTTCATTAAATTAATACCTTATCATTCCAGGAGGTTGTTAGCATATGTCTTATCGGTTAATCTAAAATACTAAATCTCTGGGGTTATAATTGCCTGCTATCTATGTGAGCTGAAAGGAAATTTTATGAGAACACACTATCAGTTGTTCCAAATGGCTATCACTAAAAGTTACAGTTATTCTTACTCCACATATATTCTTTCTCTACCATTTTTCCAAGGAAATCAGGAGAATCAAAATTCACCCATCTGCTGCTTTCATATAAATTAATCCCAGCCCCATTTATTATACACACAGCATTGGTCTAGTTAACATGGGGGATGTATAAAGAATAGGGCTCAAAACATGGGCTTTGATGTTTGGTTTTGAACATCGGTTCCATCATTTACTAGCTATATTCTTTTCTGAGGGTTGCTGTAACAAATGACCACAAACAGGGCGGGTTAAAACAACATAAATTATTTTCTCACAGTTCTGGAGGCCAGAACTTTGAAATCAAAGTGTTGGCACAGACCGTTGCTTCTGAGCCTCTGAGGAAGAATCCCTTCCAGGCCTCTCTTCTAGCTTCTGGTGTGGCCAGGAGCCTTTGTCATTCCTTGGCTCATAGATGCGTCCCTCTAATCTCTGCCTCCATCTCTACATGGCCTTCTCTGCCTGTCACAGATCTCCCTCTCCTTTCTTCCACAAGGAGATCAGTCATTGGATTCGACGCCAAACCTAAATCCAGGATGACCTCATCTCGAGATCTTTAACTTCATTACATCTGCAAAGACTGTATTTCTAAATAAGGTCACATTTTGAAGTCCCAAAAATTAGGACTTGGATGTATCTTTTTGGGAACACTATTCTACCTATATACCAGCTGTGTGACTTTGGGCAAGTTATATCACCTTTAAGCCTCAATTTCTTTAACTATAATGTGGAAATACTAATAATGGTAGAATTATAATCAAGATTAAATAATTGTATTTATAGTGCTTGGTATATTGCTTGGTCTATAGTAAATACTCAATACTTGTCAGCTGCTGAGATTAACAGTATTGTCATTCTTTCACTATTAAACACCGTGATGAATTCAAAGGTAACAAAGCACAAATCCCTCCCCCAAGAGTCTTATAATTCAGGAAAGGATGGATACATGTTGACTCTGCCCTGCCTTTAACTTTTGCAACTCACAAAGTCCTTAATAATATTAAGTTGTGGCTGGTAAACCCCTGAAATTACAGGGGACAGATGACAGCTTGATTGCTGATATAAAGACTGGATTCTTTTCCACTTTCAAATCAACATACTTTCCTATACCCTCTTCTTGAACTTCTCAAGGAAACAGCAAGGAAAAAAGATGCTGTTCTTCTGTGATTTCTGATAAAATTTTCATCCCGAAGTCTTCCACAGTGACAAATGGAGCCTCACTTAAAAACCCTGGCCAGAAAGGCCACCTGTGTCACACTCTACAAAGACAGTAGCAGGCAAAATCTTTCCAATAATCTTCCCCACTCACTCTGGTACCCTACAGTTCTTCTATTCTTTGACACATTAGAACACATGAAGGTACCAGCTAAAGACTATACGTACAATTCATTCTCTCACAAAGTCAGTCACCACCAGAAGTCAGATTTGTCACAAGGAGAATGAGTTTTGAAGGAATTGATTAATACCAAGGGAAGTAGTAATGAGTAGAATATCTACAGAGTAATGTGTTAAGTATCCTGAAGAAATCGAAACACAAATGAGAAGAACTGAGTTCAGCAAAAAAATATTCTCACAGTATCATGTTTCTTAGCCATTGAGGTGGGGGTGGGGATCCTTGTTAACTATTCTTAGCTGAATTTCCTTCACAGTCCTATATTTTCTTCATTTTTCTATGGAACATGAATACCTAGCAGAAAAGTAGAGACTTCACCCAAATTATTGAACATGACATATAACCCCAAATAACTGTTTAAGAGAGTTCCAAACTTTCATTATATTTACTAAGTAGTTTCATATATTTGGTCAAAGTAGTCAGATTTGTATATAGACTTGGTATTT
Organism: Mormoops blainvillei; assembly: GCA_004026545.1. Lineage (NCBI taxonomy): Eukaryota > Metazoa > Chordata > Mammalia > Chiroptera > Mormoopidae > Mormoops > Mormoops blainvillei. Next base: position 252,963 of record PVJD01000717.1, read on the forward strand.
AACATATACATGTTAATTTTATTCCAAATCTTTCAGGATTAATTCAAATGAACCTTAGTGAAAAAGATAAAAACACAACTTTGACAAAATAAGAAATTTAAACTGGGTGAGGGCAAAGCTTTTTTAATTTGTTTGTTTTTTAATTCTTAAAAAAAAAGAACAAACATATAAGGAGACTCTGCTGCCACACTGTGAGCTTTGGAAATTTTCAAAGTGAAAAGATCTTAGGAGGGTTTTAGCTAAAAAAAAAAAAAAAAGAAAAAAAGAAAGAAAGAAAGAAAGAAGAAAAGAAGTATTTTAATGCCTAACTTCCAAAGATGTGAAGACAAGAGAAAACATAAGCTATTTGCTTTTTTTTTTATTTAACTGCATTTTTCCCCCTGAAATCTGCTCTATTTGGGGCTGCCAGGGTAAATGGCTGGGCCTGTGGATCTGGTGATTACATGATCCTATGTAAAATGCAGATGGCAAGAGAAATCATTCCCCCATGTGCCCTGACTTGGGCTCCACCCCTGTGCTCTCTGCAGAAATGGGTCATTTTACCCAACCCTGTGGTCAGTAACAAAACTATTTATTGAACTGTCCCAAAGCAAAGAGCCTGGACTAATGGTGAATTGACAACTCAAGGGGTCAAACAAATGATTTCATGTTTCACTCCAGGGGGGAAAAATTGATGCCAGAATTCAGATGGGCCCATTATGAAAACTGACATCTAAAATGGTACTGGAATGAGTGGTTCTGACCCTGGAGTGACAGGTTATGAAATACAAGGGAAAATAATAACCTGGGGTCCAAATACAGAGCCAGAAATGGACTTGTCATAACTTAACTGTGTGAGGCCAGAGTTTTGCCCCGGTACCTAAATAGAAACAAAAGCTAGCTATATGCTCCCTTTTTTGAAATTTACCCCAGCTCTGCAAACATGGTGGTCTGATACTAAATCTTCTTCTAGAAAATAAAGTGGGAAAGGATCACTGCATTGGTTTTTAATTAAATGCTAAACACACTAATCCCTGAACCAGCCAAAGCTGCATCTAGCATTTAAGACATTCAAAAAAACAAACATTAAACCATTTGACATACTGTTTCAAGGTGTTAGCCTTTTAGAAATCTTGAGGAATGTTATTATGAGAGAGAAACATATGTACCATCCACCCTTTTTGATAAAGTTATTATCAAAGACAGAAGCATACGTACCATCTACTCTTTTTTTGCCAGAGTTAGAAACTCCTCCCAGAATCTTTGAAGAACGGAAAAGGGAAAGATGACCGTGGAAGGCAAAATAAAGTGGTTCTGCTCTTTCGTGGATCTGGGGTCTGTCAGAAGGTCAGGAAATCATAGATGATCATGAGACAGATGTTTTTCCTCTGTCTTATCACATTCAAATTCCTTGCTAGGTTCTGAGTTTGGAGTATAAACATTAATCCCATCCTCCTTGAAGTACAGTAGTCCCCCCTTATCCATGGGGAATATGTTCCAAGTTCCCCAGTGGATGCTTGAAATTGTAGTGCTGAACCATATAGACACAATGTGTCCTCACTTCACATCATTGATAGGTTCTTGGAAACTATGGTTTCAAGCAAAACAATGAATAATGTAACCAAATTTACCACAAGCTAATTGACACAAACAAGAGTTAAGTTTCTATGGCATATTTCTGGTCACAAAAACATTACCAAACATCTAATTAAAGACCCCAAAACACTTCTAATAGTAAATTTTGAAATACACATGTGTTATACACTCATTGAAGATTAATAAAATCATGTAAGATAATTCTTTTCCAACCTGCTTATTCCATTTCAGGGTTGTGCGTAGCCAGAGGCCATCCTGGTAACTCAGAGCACCAGCTGGGACCCACCCTAGACAAGGATGCTCTTCCGTCGCAGCACACCCCCACGCTCACACTAGGGCCATTCCGACATGCCAGTTCACCTCACACATACACCTTTAGGGTATGGAGGGAAGCGGAGTGCCCAGAGACAACCCATGCAGACAAGGGGAGAACATGCAAATTCCACACAGACACTGATCATAGCCTAGCATCAGTTTTTTTTTTCCCCTTTAATGTTGTAACAAAACCATGTGGAATGAAAGGATATTATTCAAGAACTTGCTGTACTATGTGTTTTCCTATACATAATAGCTATATAATAAAGTTTAATTTATAAATGAGGCCAATTAAGAGACTTACAACTATTCATTATAAACTAGAATAATTATAACAATATACTGTAATAAAAGTTGGGTGAATGTGGTCTCTCTCAAAATATCTTACTGTACTAAACTCACCTTTTCACTTAAAGGAAGCATTTTACAGCTCCTCTTTGGTACCTCCAAACTGTTCTTCGGGGCCGTCACTAAGTAAAATAACGGTCACATGGACACAAGCACTGTGACACTGCGACGGCCACTCTGAGAGCCAGGCAGGCCACTGAGGGACGAAGGATGGGCAGCATAAACAGTGTGGGAACACTGGACAAAGAGATAATCCATGACCCGGGTGGTAGGATAAAGTGAGAGAGTGTGAGATTTCATCATGCTGCTCAGAAAACCATAAATTTAAAACTCAGGAACCATATATTTCTGAAATTTTTCATTTACTATTTTTGGACTGCGGTTGACCTTGGGTAACGGAAACTGCAAAAAGTGAAACTGTGACTGAAGGGGGACTACTGTGCGGTCATTAGGGTCACTCCACGCCTCCAGGTGGACCCTCAGAAGATCACAGACCTGCCGCAAGCCCCTGTATCGCCCTGAAAAGTGTGACATCTTAGCAGGTAGAAAGCCTAGGCCACTCGTGTATCAGTTCACTTCTCATGCCCACTCTCACCAGAGAATTCTTTTGACCTTTCCTTCACCTCCTCCAAGAAGGATAAAATTTTAAACAATTATTTTTATGGGGACCCTGGAAGTTTAAGGAAAAAAATAATTAGAAGTGAAATGAAATTAGAGGACATCCTTAGAAAGGGTGAAGGATATAAAATACTTCACTACCAGTGATTTAAACCTTTGTAGGGATCAGTAAATCTCCACATGAGATCTAAATTCAAGGCTACTTGACAATTCCATTTTTAAAATGTGATGATGGTTTACAACTTTGGTCACACAGATCATATGCCTTTCCATTTTGAGGACTTTTTGGAAGAGAAGAGTGACACAAATGCAAAATGGAAAAGGAAAGAAAATTGCTTTGGACACTGAATTTTGGACATTCAAACCCAGGAGGTGCCAGGCTCTGACATTCTGTATTTCTCTCCTTGATCTGTCTTTTCAAACATGATTCATGTACTGGCAAACTTCCCTAGTGTCCCTGGTAAGCTTCAAAGTAAACCACTGGTTGGCCCACTATCTCCACATTGGCTTTCCCCCATTGTATTTATGTATGAAAAAAAAAAAAAAGAAAGAAAGAAAGAAAGAAAACTCAGTGGATATTTTACATGTGGTTTTTATATTGCTCCTTAATCACTCAGTTTGAAAGTAAATCAAAGAGGAATCAGGAGTTAAAGTGCTTGGGGTTGGGGTGAGAGCTTCGGACTCCTACAAGCTAACATTAATGTGTAGTGCACTTAATATAATTCAGGAACATCTGTAGGACAGCTGTCTTCTGTAGACCAGGTTTGCAATAACCTTTCCTTATATATCACCACAGAATGAGAAACAGATATGTGAGTGCGAGTAGCGTGTGTGTGTGTCTGTGTGTGTAACTTGCGGGAAATCTAATTGATGTGGCTTAAATTGAAAACAATGACAAATAATTTAAACCTGTTTTTAAAATATGATTATAAATACTCACCAGGGATATGCTGAGTAATTATTGAATTAATGGCTCAGGAATGTAGTTTTGCTCCATATTCTGTTGAATAATAAAAGTTCAGTCAATGATCTTCAAAGCAAAATAAAATAACTGCATGATTCAAATATCCAACCAAGTTGGAAAAGCATGGCCTACCTGAAGGATGAGCCTTTCCACCAGCCCTGCTCAGGGGCACGTGGGACACCTCAGCTTATCTCTGTCCCTCTGTCTTGCTCTCTCTGTGAATGCAGACTCCACACTCCTGTGCTGTCGCCCCTAGGTTCTAGCTGGGAGCCAGAGAACTCTGCTTCTTCTCCGGATTCTGTCTCTCCCGCTGATCACATAGCAGGCACGGTGCCCCTCAAAGCCCACCCTCTGCTTTTACAATTTAACTGTGCTCTGTGGACATTTTCTGTGAGATATTAATTCTTATTGCATGAGAAGAGTCTAATAAAGGCAGGAAATACCAAATGAAATAGGATTAATTACTGTAGGGCTTCTCAAAGCCTTTAATTTGCCAATGTATACTATGCATTCAGGAAGGAAAAAGCAGGTTTGGTCCCGTTGGATCTGTCTCTGGGGTTCAGACAACATTCTTAAAACTCATAAAATTATCTTGTGTTTATTCGTCCTACCACTTAAAATATTTGAAAGTCTGAGTCAGCTCTCCATAATGATGGGGCAGTACATTTTCTATACCTCTGTGAAGCATCCTTTATCTTCTACTTAAAGGACACTGTAGGAAAATGAGAAGAAAATAGTTCACCTACTTTTGAGGAATCTAAGATATTAATACCCAACCGATTTCTGCGAATTTTCAATTCACTGTTGTTTTGTTCATGCTGATTCTTTTAGAAATTACTTGTATTTCTCTTTCATTCTTTTTTTATTCAACTGTTGTCGCTTGCTGTTATTAAAAAGAAAAATGTCTTTTGAAGGCTTCCCGTTATCAGCTATGTCAAGAATGGCAGGGCATACCTAAGCAATGTCACCAAAGTAAAAAGGAAATGTACAAATCTACGAAATGCCTAGACTATGACTCAATTGGGAATTGAGTGCCTTGAGTTGAACCAAGCAAGGGTAGAAATGACCAAAATAAAGGACAGCCAGGCTACCGATACTAAATCACAGCTGGAAATGAAATTAAACTCTTAAATTCAAGGTTTTTAAACTTTGATTTAGGGTGTGTGTGTGTGTGTGTGTATGTGTGATGGTTTAAAGGGCATAGGTTTGTAGGTAAGGGTTTCAGAGGATAAGAAAACAAACAAGCTGGAAAATTTTAGTAAAATAAATGGAGAGTGGAGAGTGCATCCAGATGGAAAAATCAAAAATTAAAATTAAACTTAAAAACAACCCAAGGGATCCAAAGGTCTGTAAAAGGAATGTTTTATGACTGGAGAACAGGTCTAAGACATACATAACTTTATCACTATGCAGATTGTACAATATTTCTTAGGCAGCCCAATAAATGTGCCCAAAGATAGCATTTTAAGCTACACAGAAAACACCAAAGCCCAGATATGTTTCATTGCCAGTTCCTGGGCAGGCTGGCCCAAGGCAAAATATTCTGGAACACCTGGTTGGCTTGCGACTTTCCTTGAATGCATTTTGGGGCCAAACAGGCATTTATTTCAGCCTCTCTGATGCTTTCATATAGTAAAGAAGCAATCACAGAATACTGGTTTTATTATCTGAAGCATTGGTTTTGATCCACCTAAAAGGAAATGGGGGAAGGGGAGGGGATGGGAGAAAGGGAGGACGAAAGGGGAGTAATGGGTTTCACAGCTTCAAATCAAACAGTGTTGGAAAAATGTCCAGAAAGCAATTCAAAGTGAAAATATTTGGTTTCTGGCTAAATGGCCAGTAGCTTTTTATTGCAAAATGGAAATAAACAGTGCTGCTCATTTATACCAAAAAAGGGCAATCTACAAATAACCCGAATCCCAAAATAAAGGTATTGCCCAACAGGCTAGGACATGATTCACTAAGGTCTTGACTTTAGTTTCCTCAACGTCTACAGCACATAACTTGAAGTGGGCCGGGGTTGTGATTAGTAAAAAGTCTCAGATATTCTGAGTCTACACCCCAGAAGGCCATAGCCTCTATGATCCATTCCTTTTACTTTGTTTATTGGACAGACGTCCTCTCCCCTTTTCGTCCCTGAGGATGCTGAAAACCAAGTGCAAGTCATGTGCAGTGATAATAATAAGAGAAAGTCCCACTAAGGTTAACTTAAATGAGAAACATTCCTATGAAACTACTCTATTTAATGGCAAATAGCTTACAAATGAGAAAGTGAAAAATAAATACAAAGTCAGTAATGCTTGCAATGAGGAGGTAAACGTTGGCCAAGAGAAAGATAAGAATAATAATAGTACTGATTCATTTCATGATATAATGAATACTTAACTACCCTGGGGACTACAAACACAAAAAGGAGTAAAAACCGATCCCTTGGTGAGGAAGACAGGCATCAACAGATAGATTGCTCGAGATGCTTATATGTAAAAACTAGTATCTTATGACCAAACAGTATTCTAAAGTTTTCAGAGCCTTTCCAGCCACGTTATCTCACTTGGTCCGCATAACGCCCTTCGGATACTGGTCAGGAAGGCAATGCGTGAGAATACAAAGTCAGAAAGGTTGAGTTTCTTTCCAACCTTCTGCTAATAAGGATGGGAAACTAGGGTAGATCTCTGGTCTCTGGTGATACCCTCTATCTATCTAGAACAGTAATAATAAGTTAGTAAGAAGTCTTTTCATGTTTGATCACTCCAAAAAAAAATTTATATATCTAGATCCCATACTTGACCAATTCTCTCTTGCCCTTAAAGCTGAGCCATGATGAATGGAATGATCCCAGACTATCTTAACAGAACTTTAGATAAAAGGCTTCCTTAGAATGAGCATATCATCAGGTGGAACTAGCCACAGTGATTAGTATTAAAAATCACATAAACAATTTGGAAATATAAACATGTATAATGGACCCATGGACATGGACAACAGGGTGGGGATTGACTGTGGGAACAGGGGGTAGCGTGGCAGGGGTGAGCAGCTGGGAGGAAAAGTGAGACAACTGCTACTGAACAACAATTAAAGAAAAAAAAAAAAAAGATTGATCCTGTGGGAACCTACTGTAAGCTGGACTCTTCCCTTGGTCTTAAATTCTGGCTGTGGGACAAGAAAAATATCCCGGCCAATTTTGCTCTTCTAGACACAAGATAAGATTCTATTTCTAATTTCAGTGAAAGCTTAAACCACTTGAAAATTTTTTTTAAAAAATGAAAAGAAAGAACCTGACATGTTAAAAAAAAAAAGAATTTGGAAATCTACATTGTGAATGCTCCCCATTAATTCACCCACTGCAGTCATAGCTAGTAAGAATTTACATGGTCACTCAGGCACCAGGGCCGCAGGAGTGATGAAGACAGTCAAGTGCTCTCCTCTCATGTGGAAGAAACAATAATCAAGAAACAAATCAGTAAGATAATTGTAGTGTTTTAAAAACAATATAGTGAGGTGTAGCAATGGAAAGTGGATCCTAAGGTCAGGATCTTAGACCAGGTGGTCAGAGTCGCTTTGAGAAAGTGACATTTGAGCTGAGATATGAAGCCCCCAGCACATGGAGAGCTGGGGCAGAGCACTCTAAGCAGGGGGGCAGCAAGACGGAGGCTTAGGGTAGCAAGGGGGGCGGCGGCCCGAGGGAGGTCGGAGGCTGCCTCGCGTTGGAGGCTGTGCCAAAAAGACAGCATCTTTTCCCTAAGGCAGTGGGAATCCACTAACGGACTTCCTTTAGAGAAATGAAGTTATCTGATTTAGGCAAGTTGATCATGACATGAATCCCCAAACCTCCAAATACAGAAGGAGATGCTCTTTACAGCGCAGCTGGTTTAGTGTCTGCCTGATAAATGGAAATGTGTCTGAACGACCTGCACGAGCAAGGTGGGACATGCGCAGGTGTCACTCTAACTACAGAGTCTTGCTATTTACTTGTGGCTCTTGGAGGCTGGCAACATGGTCCCTGCATAAAAGATCTCAGGCAACTGTGACAAGAGAGCCACAGGGATTGCCCGTCCTGGGCTCAGTCTGGCATTTTTCACAGCCACAGTTGTAGACTTTATGAAGCTGAGTTAACACGCAGCAGGAACATCCAGGCATTGTTACTGGAATTACTTCTTCCGTGCTGTCTCCCGGGAAACAGAGTCAGCGACGGGATCCTTTTCTCCATTTCTAATTTCCGCCATCAGTGGCCAGTGATTATCTAACGAGGATTTCTCAAGTATGTCTTCAGTGAAATGAGGATGAAATAGCAGGCATAAAGCATTTTTTAAGCATGAACTACCTTCTGTATAATAATCAACTATCTCACTTACTCAGCCTGTCATCTGTTACCCATAAGCAGTTCCATATGCATTGGTTTATATTTGGGATACAAGACCGTTCAGCCATAGCATCCATTTGGTAACAGGAGGCACATGTTTTAAACATGCTTAATGCTGTTGCCCTATAATGTCTTGCCACAGAGCATTCCTTCCTAAGAGTTCAATGCTCTTCGTGAATACCACCTCATTAATCCTGGGAGAGGCAGCGACAATCACTCTCCCCACATTTTCCCAGTAAGGGAACAGAACCACTGAGAGATTCAGAGGAAGCCAAGATGATGTGCAGCCTAATGGCAGGATGGAGGATGAATTCCTGTTCTGCTTGAGCTAATGTCTTTACATCCTGCTCCACCCACCCTAGGCCAGCACATTCAGCACTGACAGATAAACCACCGAACGTCTAATCCTGGATGTTAATATCCTGGAGCCTTTTCAACCCTCCACAATCTGTTTGGGGTATTACCATTTCAGAAGCTACGTTCTTTATCAGGCAGGTTTCATTCCTCTGAGGCTTGAGCTCCAGTTTCCAACCACATTCGCAAACAATAGACACAGGCGTGGAGGCTTTGAATTCAAGGCTATGGACTCCCTTCAGCATTTTTGTGGCTGTCTTGGACACTCACAGGCCTCTAGATGGACCAGGCACTTGGACTTAGCGTAAGTCTCTGCTTTAAAACTATTCAAAACAGCCCTGTTAAACTTAGACACTGCCCATGACTTGGGTTGTTTTAATTAACCTTGGGTTTTTAGTAAATTCCCTGTTTGTTAGCATTTTGCAATTCTAGAATTCCGTTACCTTATGTCTCAAAATGAAGTGAAGTTTTACGAGATTCATTCCAATCTCCTAAAAGTTACTGTTGATGTCTACAGTGCCACATTTTTTGTACAACTTTCTTCAGGTTTTGATGAAGCTCATGATGACAGCTATCTTTTGTGGCTTGTAAAAAAGCAAAAGAAATGCAGAAAAACAGATATCTGATCTGAAATCATTTGGTGGGTAATTGTAAATTTGACATCTGTGAGAAGCAAGCCACTTTCGTGAATATTCCAATCATCTGCAGGTTTTTTCCTGTCACTTTGCACCATCACCGCATTACTGTTTACTTTTTTCAGTAAGAAAGTGAACAATTAGAAATCCCTATGTTGGACAAAAGCAATGGAGAACAATGAGTCAGCCAAGTCAATTTTCCTCTTGTTCTTCTTCCTCTTCTATCCTCAAGAAATGAGTATCTATGGCATTTTTCAGTCCATCCAACAGTCTGGGTTCAGGAACAGGCAGAAATATTTAATAGTCCCTCATAATAGAAGTCCTATCCACATTGTTTCAAAGCCATAGGCACATTCTCATTCGAGTGTTCCATTTTTATGGCAATAATCATTGAGTTTCAAAAGAACAACTTGATGCCAGTGTCTGAATTATAGTACTTTAATGCTGTACCAAAATGTTTAGGCTAACCTTAACTAAAGAGGCAGTAGACAGAGTTGAGATGACCCTGAACATAGTTTGCATCCATGCGCTTGCTTACAGCAAAATAGAAAAAATAAAACCAGATTCTATGCCCAGGTCTTCAAGAATCTTTGAGCTCATGAGTCCCAGAGTTACCAGTTGTCTGCATTATTGCCTAGAGCAGGGGTCGGTCCCCAACCTACGGGCTGCGGACTGGTACTGGTCCAGGCCTGCTAGGAACCGGGCTGCAGAGCAGGAGGTGAGCTTGAATAAAATGCGCTTGAATCATCCCTAAACCATCCCCCACGGAAGACAGTCCGTGAAAAAACTGTCTTCCCTGAAACCGGTCCCTGGTGCCAAAGAGCTTGGGGACTGATGCCCTGGGACACTGAATGACTATGACCAATGCATGCTGACCTTCTCAGAAGTCTCTTCAGGGAGGTCCGCTACCTGTGTTCAGGGAAAGGGTTTCCTTGAAGTTGCATGAGTTCTCGTTCTCTCTTTACATTTTCCGCTTCCCGTTCCACGTTCCACAAAATATTATGGTGTGTTCAGAGGGCTGAAGGTTGAAGGTGGTCATGCTCAGTCTAGCTTTATTCCCAGATAGAACAGGGGTTTCCTAAAAATGTTATTCCACAAGGTTACTAATACTTAGAATTCATAAAAGTGGAACCAAATTTTATATCCACAATGTATGAGTCTTAAAATATAACTTTTTAACAAAAGGAAATCTGTGATTTAAAGTCAAACAAACATGTAAATATCTGATATTAGAGATAATGGGAATAAGGGTAAGAAAACCTGGGTTCAAGCCTCAATTCTGCTGCTTTCTAGCTGCATGAATATGGGCAGGTTATGTATCCTGAATCTTAGATTTTTTTGCAAAAAAATTAAAAGTAGGAGGAATAAATAGTGATGGAAGGAGAGTTGACTTGGGGTGGTGAACACACAATACAAGATACAAATGATATATTACAGAATGATAGACCTGAAGCCTATATAATTTTATTAACCAACATCACCCCAATAAAGTCCATTTTAAAAGACTAAATAAATAAATGAATACTCTCCCCACACACTTCATCCCTGTCTCCATTCTCATCTTTGACCCCAAGACACCTGGGGAAATACAACAAGGGGAAAGGCCATGGCCCTATCTTTTGGCAGGTGATGACAATTTAGCAGACACACCGTGGGGACAAACTAGTAAGCTCACCCAGAACTCACAAGTGTGTGGGGTTTAGGAGACTTCTATTAGAGATCCCTGAGCCCTCTGGTACTACCCTAGAATAATCATCTCATAGACACAGATAAGAGATTGTCATCATTGCTCATAAATACCATATACCCAAGTTGCTGTACCATTCAAAAAAATAAAATAAATAAAACCAATAATAAAATAAAAAGAATAAAAATACTCATCACAGCGATGTTTATGCAAATTAAAGAGAATGAAATTTATGCACTGAACTAACCTCATCAATGTTGCCAAGTCCTATGAGCAATTTTTAGTTTTCATCTACTTTAACAGCACTTGATGTCATTGGCTCCTCTGTTACTCTTGGGAAACTTTCTTCACTTGGTCTCCTAGACACTACACCCTCCTGGGTTATTGTAGTCCTACTTCAACTGGCTGACACTTCTCAGTCCTCTTTGCTGCTTCCCCCTCATCTTTCTGGCATCTTGACATTGAGTGTTCCAGAGCTTATGGGAAGGGCATCCCCAGGACAAAATATTTCAGGGGGCTAAAGTCAAGCTCCTCGAGCATTCAGAGCCAGCAAGAGGTCAAAGTCAGTTCAGGTGCAGGCAGAGGAGTTGGCCGTTCTGTGGTGAGGATGTACTCTGCCCACAGGTAGGTACATGCTGAGCTCCAGTGGTGGAGGGAATGGGACATGGACATGTATTTGAAAGACTCCAGAACAAGCCTCACGTGAGACGGTCCGACTCTGACCTGCAGGGACAAGTATCTTAGATTTGACCTTCATTCCATTAACAGGTCTCCAACACATGTTACTGCCCCAGCTTAAACTTTACAAAGAAAGGATTTAGCAAAAGGATTCTCTTTTACCAAAAGGATTTACCAAAGGGATTTAGATCAGATTTATGGACTAAGAATTTGGGTAGTGAGTTTGTAATTGGAGTGGTTGCCTGGGCAGGAGGATGAAGACAGCTCGGTCTGAGGGGGATGCTCTACGCGTGGATGCTCCTTGAGGGGGAGCAGGAAAGCTTGAAGACACACAGCGTGTGTGCTGGGTGGCAGAAATAGAGGGGATGACATGCTAGGTTTCCAATCGAGATACAGTAATTCTTCTGAAATATGGCCCTTTTTACCCGGTCTTCCAGAAAGAACTCAGCTCTGTAAGTTTTAAAATATTTCTGGGAAGCATTATCTCCACATTAAATTCCAGACAGAGTGCAAAGAGAGGAACAAGTTCAATTAATATTCTACTTTATTCCTAACACTTGTATGTGATTTACACATGTTATCTGCACAGACCTCTATCACAACAGGCACAAACTAGTATGACCCCGTTTTATAATGAAGAAATCGAGTACAGCATATCTCTTAACCTCCAAGTGCAGGTTTAAGGAAAAGCAAGCTACCCCATCCCTCGTGCTAGAGAAGGAGAAATCATGTTAGAATTAAATGTGTTTACTCACCAAGATGGAGACAGAGGCGACAAAAGCTGCCTTAGAAAGGTGAGTGAGGACAGGTCGGAATACCCAGATATGACGATGAGACTGCAGTGTGATCGGGCGGGCCGGCACCCAGGTGCCAGAGCCAGCACAGCCTCAAATTCTCATCTACGGGATTGTGAGTTCCTTGAGGAAAAGCTGTCGCACATGTTTGTATCCCTCACAGTGTCAACTGTTGGGCCTCATGAGCGGCAGTTACTGAATAATTACTGAATAAATACATGAAAACACATATTCCAGCAGCGGATAAACCATTGCTCGAAATGTATATTTATTTTCCAAGCCGGTTTTAACCAGTCATAAAAAGAGGCTACTTCCTTTCTGAAATCATTTGTTTTCAATGTCAGAAGTTCAATACATATAATTTAACATTTATTATCTGAATGGTCATCTACCTTATGCCCTGGCTTTGGTTCTGAGCCATGCCCTCAAGTCAACCCTCCCTGCTGAGAATATGTACATCACTATATCACTCCTTGAAGGGATGGTGGATATTTGATCGCATAAATTCTGATGTGCATGAAAAAAGCCAGTCACAACACCGTGTTCATAAATTGTGAAGACTGATAACGGCTTCATGCAGGTTCATTATTCATTCTCTCCACCCTGTGGGTGTTTAAAATTTTCCCTCATAAAAAGTTAAATTTTTAAAAAGTGAGGTTTAGAGAATAGTTAAGTCCCTTGCCCAAGGCTGATGAGCAAGTGGCGGAACCTAGCAAAAGAGCAAGCCGACTCCATGACACACAGGCTTGCTCACGCAGTGCTGCTCGCGTCCTCACTGGCCGAGAAAGAGCTGCGACAGGATCCCTGACGGCTAGCCTTGCCATTGCCAAGGTGATTGGTGACTAGTATCCTTCATTTAAATATATATGAACCCTTCAAAGGGATAGATGTATCATTAGGTGAAAGGTGTGTCCATTATGAGGCAGTAATTGGCCCTTTTAGCATTTTCATTGCTACAAATCATACATTGTGTAACTATTACTAACCTAATCCCACCAAAGCCTATTAATGTCAGAAAGACCTGGCATTTCATCACTCAGCTGTCTCCAAGGATGTTTTACACCTTGTCTAAGGGCTGCATTTAATATCTGCAATTACAGAGAAAGAATGCCATGCAAAGTGTCCTTAAATCTCTTTGTAACGCAACCAAACAAAACATTGACTTGATTAAGAGCTCCAGGGCATTGGTTGGGAGCTATTGCCATGTGTTTTTAGGCTTTAGAGACGAATAGTTAAAGCGTTCACCAACACAAGAGAACAAAAATACACACCAGATGCTCAGTTTTTCCTAAGCCCATGGGATCGAGATGAAAAGAACAAGACCAAGTATTATAGCAATCAGGCCTCAAGCAAGCAAAAGCCTGGCTCAACATTAAGAAGCCCCCACTAATGGGCCAATACACCTCCATGCTCTTGGTGCTTCGGGGCTTCTGGTATGGAAACATTTTGTAAGAGAGTAGTAGTATTTTGCCAGCCAGGAAATATAGTTATCCTCTCTTCTTTCTGTGTTTGAACTCCACTTGTTCATTCTTGACTCTGAATTGCTCTACCTTCCACGAAGCACTCCTCGTCCCCTCTTCCCTATGCTCAAAAATACGGATCTAATTTATCCTCCTATAAGGCAACTTTGAGAGGTAATACTCACCGCCCGGCAAGGCAACAGACACACACACATACGTATACGCACGTGTACCCCTAAACCCCCACTTGCATTCTGATTTCACCTTTACTTGGCACTCCCTCTGTAGACAGAATGATACGTTCTCACTGTAAGAACGTTATCTAGACTAACATCCAGTTTGTAACAGACTGCTTTGCCTGTGCTGGCATCTGTAAGTGTTCTCAGAGTGCTGCCCTTGAGTTCTGCCTCCCCAGTTCAGTATAAGCTCTCTAAGGATGAAGAATATTGCTTTAGCTATCTGATATTCCTGTCATCTTTACTTTGCAAGACCCAGTAAGGATCCAGCACAAAATAAATACCATTATCTACCTCTATTGGTAGACAGAGATCTACCTTATGCCAGATTTGACAGAGAGATGATCACGCCAAAATTATTTGAGGTCTCCGTCCCTTACTCCCCGTGCCCGTGGGTACATCTCCCTGTACTTTCACTCAGCCATGCTCGCTGCTTCCTAGCATCACAGCTCCAAGTCCACCTAAAATAAGGTTGACATTAGAACGTTCTCCACGAGATGACAATAGACCAAGCTGCTCCCTATTGGCATAGACCCACTCGGAGGCAGTAGGAGGCACTATAGGTACATGCCGATGATACCGCCAAATAAACGCACAGGAAAGAGGAAGTGGTGAGTCCTTCAGGTTTGTACTTTGTAGCGGTCGCCCTGTCCATTCCTATCATTGCCACGGCTTCCCTCTTTCAATACTCTTTTCTTGGATTTTTTTTTTCTTGACCACACCAAAGCTTTTCAAAAGTAAGTACTAATTGTTGTGGCAGTTCTGAAGGGTTCAATAACTCAGATACTGTTACATAACAATAGTCACAGAGCCAGAAGTTAGGAGCAACCCTTGATTTCCAGATTTAATTGGCTACCAGGCCCCAAAGATTTTTCCACATTATCTCTCAAATTCATCCCCCCTCTTATTTAGGGCAGAAACGTACCCCAGGAACAAGAGTGCTCAGAAAAGGGGGCAAGTGAGGCTAAAATCCTTCAACAAAAGTCAACTAGACATTCCATCGCCGAAAGGATTTATTCAGGAAAAAGAAAGGATTACAATCCAATAGTGCGGACATGGCAAGCCACGTGCATGGACAATGGCCAAAAAGAAACAGAAAGCCCTTTGCACAGAGAGAGGAAGTCAAGGGGAGGGGCTGTTACAAGCAGGGAGCTAGGCTGTAACCCTCGAGTGCTTCCTGTAGTTCTTTCTTTGGTGACGACACAGGGGGTGATAGCTCCTCCCACAGGCCCTCTCGGTTCCTGTATAGGTTAAGTTCTCTGTAATCAATTTTAACTAAACAAAGTTAAAATTCAACTCTCCCTTTAAAGATTTTAGTACTAGATGGCCACAGGAGCACTGAGGTGTAGAAAACACTACTCACACTTACAGATTCAGGCTCTCTGATTAGTACATAAGGAAGGGAATATATTCTCAATGGGGAGCAAATAACCATGATTTCTGACCCCCACCCCACTTAACTACATTTTCTATGAGAAAATACCAAATGCCGTGGGAAAAAAACAAAATAATCTTACTATTATTGTAGGGATAATCAAATGGAGGGTCAGCAAACTATAGCCATGGGGCCAAATCCAGTCCATGCCTTGGTTTTTCATACTGCCAGAGAGCTAAGAATTGTTTTCACATTGGTAAAGGGTTATAAAAAGGAAAGATGATAAATATACAACAGAGGTGGTATTGAAGTTGACAAAACCTAAAATATTGACTCTCTGGCACTGTATAGTAAAAGGTTTCCAATGCCCAAACTAGACAATGCCTTAAGATTGATAACTACATAGAAGGAGTTATTAGTGGTTTCTGTATAAATTCATTGTTAAGTAGTAGTAATCGGAAATAACATGGAGATGAAAATTTCACCATCCGTAAGGGTTTTATTTCTTCGACTTCTATACAGTAAGTGTTCATCAGTGAATGTCTACAAGAACATTGTGTGTTCAGTCAAGTCTAGTGTGTTTAAGCTTTCCTGGATCTGATAAGATCCCCAGTGGATACCTGAAAGCACTTCGCACCTTCTCTTTGACATGTCGGAATTGCCAGCGTCACTACTCTTGCGTTTTGGGGTGATTATCGAGTAAAATAAGGGTTACTCGAACACAAGAACCACAATACGGCAACAGTGATCTGGTAACCAAGGTGGCTACTAGTTATAACTGTGTACAACATGGAGACAGGGACAAAGGGATGATTCTCGTCTTGAGCAGGACAAAGCAGAACATCGTAAGACTGCATCAGAACAGTGCACAATTTAAAACATATGAATTGTTTATTCCTGGAATTTTCCATGTAATATTTGCAGATCACAGTTGACCTCGGCTAACTGAAACCTTGAAAAGTGAAACATCAGGTAAGGGGACTACTGTAGATCAGAGGCTCCAAGGACCTCCTTGTGTTCGATTAATTTGCTAGAGTGGTTCACAGAGTGGGAGAAACAATTTACTTACTAGCTTACCAGTTTGTTATAAAAGGATGTAACTGGCGAACAGCCAGATGGAAGAGATGCTTAAGGCAAGGTGAATGGGAAGGTGGAGCTTCCAGGCACTCTCCTGGGACAACACTTTCCTCACATCTCCATGTGTTCACTAACCTGGCAGCTCTCCCAACTCTGTCCTTTTAGGTTTTCATGGAGGCTTTATTACATAGGCATGATTGATTAAATCTTTGGCCACCGGAGACTGAACACAATCCCCAGTCCTGCTCTCCTCCCAGGAGGTGGTGGGTGGTGAAAATGCAAATTCCAATCCTCTAATCACACTGTTGGTTTCCCTGACAACCGGCATCCCTCCTTTGGATTGTCACCTCATTAACATAACAAAAGGTATCTTATAGCTCTCTGTCACAGGAAACTCCAAAAGTTTTAGGATCTCTGTGCCAGGAACCTGAAGGAAAAACCAAGTATTTATTTCTTATTATAAATCTCAGTTTCACGCATCTGATTCTACTTACCTCCCAAAGTTAAAAAAAATAATAATAACGATACAAAAATGAGAAAGGTAGAGATCTTTCAGTTGCTACTTAAACTCTTTCATTTTATCAAGGAAGACTTCAAGGCTCAAAAAATTCAAGGAAACTGTGGAACGTCCTTAGACTGTCATTAACATTATCTCCTTGGCTCCTCAAGATTCTCCACGGAGGGACATGTAATAACTGGTGTTAGTGGATCATTTGGCCTTTAGTCTAAAAGTTCTCTCCACTTCAAACTGGTTCAAAAAAAAGAATGAAATTTCTTTAAAAATATAAAGGGAAATATAAATATAATAACTAGTATGACAGTTATCTCACCCATGACTCTAAATATATTTTTTTTTGTTTGCAAATGGAAACAAAGAATCATGAGCCACATGGTATAATAAGCAGAACACCAGCCTAGGAATCAGAGCTGCTTGAGAGGTACCCAATCTTTCCTATGGCAAAAGACCCGTTCTTGGGCCAATTTCCGAAATGGAAATCAATTCAATCTTTCATGTATTTGTCTCCAAGCAATTATCTAACCTTCTAAAATGTGATTTTTCAGAACCCATCTTCCTAGCCCCAAGTCTTTCCTCAGAGAGCCTTTTATGATATTCCCTTAAGGTAACTTCTTTCCTAGAATACCTGCACTGGACAATGTCAACGGGTTGGAAATACACTGAGGCTGAGGTGAAATATAAAACAGTCAAAGTAATGAAATGCAGACAAAATCTGACCTTACGCATTCAACAGAAACTGCTCATTCATAGAGAAGCTGAGAAGCTTATATTCTTGATTTAATATGTATGTCAAAGGAGCCATTTTTTTTTAAGTCTAACAAGTATGCTTTGAAGCCAAACAAGACTGAAAAGTGAAGGAAAATCCTAGGCAAAACTCAAAATTCTACCTACTCAAAATAGGATATTAGCTTATTAGTCATGTGAGAAGCATTGGCTGTATTTACTGCTATCATATCTCCCTATACAAGTTTTCCGCATGTTGAGACTGAGGAATGTACAGAGAAAAGAATAAAATAAAATAAGCACAGAGGCTATGAATAGTATAAACTCCATGAAGTTCTCAGGGTATGCAGGGGCATTCTTTCCATGCCAGTGTGTGTCACTAGAAAAAGTTAATATTAAAATCAAGTTGAATATTTGAGTTGTTGAAAAGGGCCCGCTGTAAATATTCTCCACTAATGTCCTTGAAAATTTATAACGTCAGATCTATCCTTAGTCATTTTGAGAATGATTGCCAGAAATCACTCTCCTTCCCCACCCTCCTCCTCATTTTTTCCTTTCCCCAACTACAGACCTTGTTAAACATACTGCACAAGACAAGGAAAATAAGGAAGGCATTGGACAGATTCGCATTCTTCTCACCCCTTGTGACATACTGGAGTTGAATATATCATTGTGAAAAGTCAAAACCAGCAACAGATTTGTGTCGCTCACAAATTCTAAGTTTATAAGTTGAATGCAGGAATTTCTTGTTAACCAAATCTAATTAATTCCTGAAAGCTTGCTAGTGAATTTATATAGCAGGACTCTATGCTTTATTATTTTAAATGAAAATAAAACAGCGTACTGTGTTCTTAACCCTTCTGAAAATCCCAATCAATTTCCCTAAATATCGCTAAAACAGTTTGCAACATCTACCTAACAGTTCATCAATTGTCTAATCATTTAATACTTATTACACTCTTCGGCATTTTTATATGTCAGACCCAATAGCCCTGTATAATTTTAAATCTTATTACATTTTCTTTCTCCAGTACAATAAACTCTGATATAGAGAAATGATCAAGCAACATACTGAAGACAGACAGTGAATACAAATAACATTAGCCAGAGAACTTTTAAAAGCAAGGTAGTTTTAAAACTATTTGCTTAATGACTGGAGAGTTGCCTGAGCAAAGTTAATCTGCAGGACAAAGCTGCTTGATGGTAGGTGAGGGTGAGAACAATGAGCTGGTAGAAGAGAAACACAGTGAGAGTTTGAGGCTCACCCACGCCCAAAAGCAAGTCCCTGGGGGTCGGCCTTCATCTCCTGGCCGTGAGTCTCCAGGAGTGGTTGGTGTCTGTGAACCATTTTCTGAAACTTTAGATGCAGTAATGCATGACCCCTTTTAACCTCTTATGAATGCATGGTCTTCTCTAAGGCTTTCGGGATCACTACTTTCTTCAAAGGTTTGTCCACCTCCTTAGAAGGGCCTTTCATTTATAGTGTGGGGAAGACAAAACGGGGCTCAGTAGTAGAGTATTGCATGTGCTCATAGCAGAGAAGAAATTACTATTGGTAAAATCTAGCAATAAAGGTTAAAATAAAATAGGACAATGAATGACATGTGTATGTGTGGATAATCAAAAGTAGGTTGTGCTACACACTGGAAGAAAAGATTCACACAGAGACCTCCATGTGCTTTCCAGTCTAGAAAGGAGAACAGAAAATCAACCCAGAGGGAGGGCCCCGTCAACTATATTTGACCCAGCACTGTAGTTACAAATACTTTGTATTCATAGTAAGATTTATGCTTTCCAAATTTACATTATCTTACTGGTCCCTTAAAAACACACGCGCGCGCACACACACACACACACATCAATACATGGAGGTATTACAGAATGAATTGCGTCCTCTCCCAAATTCATATGTTGAAGTCCTAATCCCAAGTTCCTTGGAATGTGATTGTATTTGGAGATAGGGTCTTTAAAGGGGTAATTCAAGTTAAATGAGGTCATTGGAATGAATACAGTATAATCCTGTATGACTGAAATGGACTTATAAGAAAAGGACATTGGGGAAGAGATACACTGGGGATGTGACCATGTGAAGAAACAGAAACAGGTGACCATCTGCAAGCCAAAGGGAAAAGCCTCTGAAGAAACTAAACCATCGACACTTCAGTCTTGAACTTCTAGCCACCAGAACAGTGAGAAAAGATATTTCTGTTGTTTGAATCACCTAGTCTTTGGTGTTTTGTTATGGCAGCCCTGGCAAACTAGTACAGTAGGGCGATTAGTAGTTCATCTATCTCAAATATAAAAACATTACAGATTCAGAAAATTAAAAGACTTGCCCAGGTTTATACAACATTTCAATGTAGAAAATGGGATTAGGATACCAGCCTCAACTCCTAGCCTTGTGCTCTGTCACCCATAGCAGGATAAGGGCACACCATTTGCTTCGTAGCAGTTTTATAAATAAAATGTCTTGAAATAAAATAAAAGGGTTCTCCTTTTATTTTCCAAGGTGGGGAAATGTTGAGGCATACACACACACACACACACACACACACACACACACACTCACACATACATAACATTCGTACATACATACACATAAAATCAGTTCTGTCTCTACCTGGGGCAGGTTTACCTCTGGCATCAAGTGGCCTCTCAACTCCTTGTATGATTCAGAGGTAAAAGTTGAAAGGAACAAAAAAAAAGGGGGGGGATAAAAAGTTCTTTGTTGCTTATAGCACTTGAGTATCATCAATATATATTTTAATTAGTGCCATGATATTATCAAAGGAAAAAATAATGTGCTTATATTTTTAAGAAAAGTAAAGTAAATCTGTAGATTAGAAAGGCTATTTTTAAATTTTACTGTGCTGAGTTCTACAGTTTTTACACCCCCTTCAGATTAGGGATGGCATGAAAGGCGGCGCACACTCTGGTCTTTGAAAATCAATGATGGCAAGTCAGTGATAGAAACTGCAACTGTAGTCCTGGCTGGTGTGGCTCAGTGGACTGAGTGCTGCCCTGTGAACCAAAGGGTCACCAGTTTGATTCCCAGTCAGGACACATGCCTGGGTTGTGGGCCAGGCCCCCAGTAGGGGGTGTGCAAGAGGCAACCACACATTGATGTTTCTCTTCCTCTCTTTCTCCCTCTCTTCTGCTCTCTAAAAATAAATAAATAAAATCTTTGAAAAAAAAAAGAAATTGCAATTGTGCTCACACCATTTTCCTTCCTAAAAGCCCACAGTGACCATCCATGGCCTAGAAAATGAAGTTCAAAATTCCAAGTACTGGCATGGAAAGCCTGCCACAATCTAGATCTCTCTGACTTTTCAGTCTCAACCCCATCTAGTCGCCGTACACTTCATGCCCATAACGATATCTGAATACTCACATGTCTCTGAAGACTCTGCTCATGTCATATGTGTCTTTATTCATGTTCTTCCTTCTGTCAGAAATGTCCCTTCCTCACATTATGTGTCTGTAGGGCCCCCCCTTCTTTTTTAAGATCTAACCTCTTGGCCGCATCTTGGTCTTCCCAAAATCTTCCTCCAACCAGCATAATCAACCCCCATCTTGGTTAACTATACTTCTATTTTGTGGCATATTCCTTTGCCTTAGTGTTAATTATTTATTTGCATGTCTCAACCCAAGACATCACCTCATGTGGACTATGATCTTCATGAAAGTGGAGACACACTTAGTTATTTTGTATCCTTAACCCCAGAGCCTATGCTACCTTTTTCTCCTAAATGCAACAGATCTAATGTCCCTTTTGATTTCCTTCCGTAATTGTTTTGGAAGAGAATACCACTGAAATCCACGACTGTAGACCTTTACATATTGATTCAACAAAATCATTCACTAAATATAAGCCAATAAGTCAAAACAATGGAAATCGAGAAGTACTCTGAGTGCCTCCAACTCATGCCTCACAGGACATCATTTCTCAGAGTGAAGCACCAGTTAACATTGTCAACTAAACCATAGTAGGGGGAAAAAACGGTCTTCCAGCCACAGAACCCCTCGCTGCAAGGACAACCTTTAATGACCTGTCTCTGTAATGATCATGTCAGCCATACTTAAACCTTGAAGCCAGGAATTCAGCTGTGGTCTAAAGCTATGCCAGAGATTTGGCTCGGTCTGAACTTCTGACCCAAAAAGACAAATGCTTTCTCTGGAGCATTTTTCACATATTTCCTGATGTAGTTCCTCGGCATATTTTTGGCTGGTTTAACAGGAACTTAGGGAAGGGCCTACTGGGGGCTCAATCACAGAGGGACACTTAGGAGCATGCTTGCGTGATGACCAATTTCCTGCGAAGTCGGGATCCCCAGCACTGGAAACAGAGTTCCCAGTGACTCATCCATCGTAAAAGGAGCGCTTGGGATTTCCCACATATCACAGAGCCCCCTGCACTGCAGAGGGTGAGGACACGCCCTGACCCATTAGACCCATCGTGTTTAGGAGAAAAAAGCAGCATAGGCTCTGGGGTTAAGGATACAAAATAACTAAGTGTGTCTCCATTTTTATAAAGATCATAGTCCACATGAGATGATGTCTTGGGTTCAGACATGCAAATAAATAATTAACCCTAAGACAAAGGAATATGCCACAAAATAGAAGTATAGTTAACCAAGATGGGGGCTGATTATGCTGGTTGGAGGAAGATTTTGGGAAGACCAAGATGCGGCCAAGAGGTTAGATCTTAAAAAAAAAAAAAAGAGGACTACATAGCTCTGACCTTAAACCCTTCCACATGAAAAGCACTAACCCAGCCGGTTGCTGTTTCTCTCTCACTGGGATCTATTCCCATCTGTTCTCTTGTCTAGTCTTCTAGAAAATACCAGAAGGGCAGCTGCCTTTGACCCAGGAGGAAAACACTTGTGTAAATGTCAACAGAACATTTGATAGGTGAGTTGATTTAAGAAGTCTTAGGCTACATGCAAAAAGGTAACTGGAAAGTGAAAGATGCAGTCATCTAAGAAATTTGGAAAAAGCGAACTGCTTAAATTACAAAAAGTTATTGCAGTCTGATATGGCCTGAGGAGAGGAACATAACCGTGCCTAAAATGGGGAACAGATAAAGAAATGCCCACTAAACCCCTTTTCCTATCCACACACAAACATTTAGCTTATTCGTATCTATGTTGGGTTGGCCAAAAAATTCATTTAGTTTTTTCCATATGATGGTTCTAGTGGTGCTTAGTTGTCTTTCACTTAATTAGAAAGAATTTTGTTACATTGTATTTTGACAGTTGTCATATCAGTGTACATTTAATAAAACTTATCGAAATTGGTAGATTTTTGTGCAGCCATTTTAAAATTGAAGATGAAAGAAAATATGCAACATTTTCAGTGTATTATCCTTTATTATTTCAAGAAGGGTAAAAACTCAAGTGAAATGCAAAAAAAAAAAGATTTGTTCAGTGTATGGAGAAGGTGCTGTGACGGATCAAATATATCAAAAGTAACCTGTGAAGTTTCTTGGTACTGACATTTTGGCAAAAATAATTCTTTTCTGTGGGGCTGTCTTATGCATTGGAAGATGTTAAGCAGCACCCCTGGCCTCTACCTACTGGAAGCCAATAGCAGGAGAGAGCCGACAAGTCAAAATATCCATATCAATAAAGTTATTGGTGAAAATGAAAAATGTGCCTTTTATTTTATGGAAAAAAACCAACCAGATTTTTTGGCCAACCCAATATATAACTCAACTATTATGAATACACAAAATGAGAATGACTCTTTGCTACTTAGGGGGGCTAATTTTGATCACAGTGATGTGTGTGTAACCTGAATAGACTCAGGAACTGAGTGTGCCAGAGAGCAGAAAAATGCTTTTGATGTCTCTGATGACGTGCCCTGCTTTTTCTGAATGAGTTTTATCAGCTGTTCGAAAGCTATAGGAAAAGCAGATACTGAGCAGTTTGCTATTCTGCTTCAGCGGGTTCCCCTCTTTGCTCTGAACAAGGGATTTTCTGCATTCCACTGCTACGGTATATAAACAGTATCTCTCAACACAAATTCTGGTGGTGTCATTCAGCACACAGCGTCAGGTCCATGTCCATGGTTACTGCTGATGTGAATATGACTGTTAAACCTAAAAGGCTCTGTGTGTGTGTGTGTGTGTGTGTGTGTGTGTGTGTGACCATTTGCAACAAGCAACAAGTTTTTTGTTGTTGCAATCAGTGTCCTTAGACTAGGTGAAGTTTTTGGTTTTGGTGGCAGATTAGCTGTGTAGTCTTAGGTAAGTTAGCTAACTTTTACAAGTTTTTGCATCCTTATTCATGAAATGCAAAAATAC
Source organism: Mormoops blainvillei (assembly GCA_004026545.1). Classification (NCBI taxonomy): domain Eukaryota; kingdom Metazoa; phylum Chordata; class Mammalia; order Chiroptera; family Mormoopidae; genus Mormoops; species Mormoops blainvillei. The sequence continues at coordinate 276,983 of PVJD01000717.1, forward strand.
CACCTACCTTACAGGAATTGTGTAAAATTAAGAGATAAAGTATTTAGAATATAGGAAACTTAGGAAGAGTTCAATAAATTAGGTCATTATTTTTATTATAATTAAACTGGAAAGCTATTGTTTCACACACTGGCTTTCTTAACCAAGGGTATCTTTCTAGAAACATCACAAGGAAATCATTTCTGGCCTCCAGTTCTGTCTTGTACCTTGAGGAATCTCTGATCAAGGACTCGGGGGAATCTGAGGGTGAAAGAGATGGGTTGCTTCCGACAGTTGAGTACCCCTAGATTATTGGTTGGTCAATGGGGATTATAACAACAGAAAGCTTTTCTCACGAAATGACAGTTAAAGGGTCAGCCTAGTAATGGGTCAGCCTAGTATACCTCTCCTTAAAAGGCAAAAAAACAACAACAAAAAACCTCTCACTAACTTTCAATTTAAATAAAACTCTGAAATAATGGCCACTTGCAGGAAATAGTATTGCTCATAAATGGTAATCCAAAACCTTATTCCAAACAAGTTCATTATTAAACAAAGAAGTTCTAGATTTCATTGACTTCACCATGATAAGAAAACAGAAGCATAGAACTGAAAATCCATATGGCATGTCAATGTCTGCACAGATTTTTTTAACAACTGGGTATTCCTCCCCCAGTGAGCTCCCTCACTCATGTTATCATGGTCACAATGTAAAAAGGAGCCATCGTCATTTCAAATGTTGTCAGTTCTCATAATTGTTACTACATTCCTCTTGAATTTATCAAAGTTGTACCCTTATAAGTCTGCTTGCCAACAGCCTGAATTCAGATCCCATTTTCTTTGGCACACGGGGCTGACCACCTATAAATGATGCCTCATCACAACCAACAGAGACTTCAGCGAAGTCTGACACTGATGCTAAAACCAGGTGCAGGTCCTATTTCTGAACAACTCAATTGAAGATTTCCAGGAGTTCCATATTTCATTGGGGAGATAATAACCTAAAGGATACATGAAGAAACATTTCAAGAATCACTTCATAGATCAAAGTGTAGTTTTTAATGTGATATTTTTAAGAGCAAGAATAAGAGTTTAAGTTTTAAAATCTTAACAATCAGATGTTATTTTAATAATACATCCTGGGAATCTCCACTGCTCGCTTCCATTTCTTTCCTGGAAGGTTCTAAATTCCTCAGCCATTTTTCCTGATTTGTCTGATTTAATGGAGCCATTCCGTGATGTCCTTCAATTGACCTATGAGATGTCCTTTATTGCAGGGGTCCCCAACCTCTGGGCCGAGGAACAGACAGCAGCCTGGGCCTGTTAGGAACCAGGTTGCACGGCAGGAGGTGAGCCTGAATAATGCGCCTGAGTCATCCTGAAACCATCCCCCCAGCCCCGGTCTGTGGAAAAATTCTCTTCCAGGAAACAAGTCCCTGGTGCCAGAAAGGTTGGGGGCTGTTGCTTTATTGGGCTCCTATTCGCTGAGCACCAAGTATGAGGTTCTGAGACTGGTTCAGCTAGTTCCCTCTGATATGGGCCCAGCGGTGGCAAAAGAAAATACTCAAGTTAGGAACTTTGAAAAGTACCCTTTTATTAGACCACCTAAAAAAATCAAAGATACTCCTTTTGTGGGACCATTTTAACACAGAATTGTTTGGGGAGCAAAGTGAATTATATTATTCATTTAGACACAAATGCGTTCTCCTATATTTATCTCATTGTTTCAAGTATATCGTGCTTTATGAATGAACAGTTAATTAACAGTACTTACCATAGTACTTATCATAGTACTAGGACTATGATAAGTACATAGACTGTATACTTATTTTCTAAATTAATATTTGTAGAAGTAAACTAAACTGAGGCATGTTCTCAGGAGAAAAGAAAGCGAGGCGCTCAACTGGGCCTCATTCTAGTACCGTTATTCTATTTGGTTCTCACTGGCCTTCACAGTTTCTTCAAGAAGAGAGGGGAAGAGTCAGGCTAATTTAACACTTTATAACCTGAGTGAGTGAACTTCAGCACAGAACACAGGAGGATTTATCCGAAGCTGCTTCTGGGCAAATGCTGTCTTCCATATCAGTCTCCATATAATTAGGGGTAGTTTCGCACTTTGGGGTCCAGTTCAAACTCTGAAGTCTGACTGAGCAGGGTTCTAATCCCAGCTTTGCTATTTGCCAGCAGTGTATCGAAATGCAAGTTTAGGGCTCACTCTTCTCACATGTACAATGGGAAGGATAATGGTTCTTTCAATAGAGCTGCTTTGACGATTAGAAGACATAGTATATGTGTGCTAGTCACGGCTCTCCCAGAGAAAGAGAGCCAATAGGACACACAAATAGATATATAGGAGGAGATTTACTGTAGGAATTGGGTCATGTGATTATAGAGGCCAAGATAAGCCACAATATGGTGAATGCAAGCTGACAAAGCAGGACAAGTCAGTGGTATAGTTTAATCACAGTCTGGAGGCCTGAGAACCAGGGAATTAGGTGGCATAGCTCCCAGTCTAATGCCACGGGTTCAAAACCCAGGAGCTCCCATGTCCAAGGGCAGGAGAAGATGAACGTCCTAGCTCACAAAGAGAGAAAGATTCAATGATGCTTCCCCCAACACATTGGTGGGGGTGGATCTTTGTCAGAAATTACCTCTTTCAAAAATACCCTCATAGATACCCAGAAAAAAGGTTTTACCAGATATCTGGATATTCCCTTGTTCAGCCAAGCTGGCACAAAAAAATTAACCCTGACAGTAAGTAATTCAATTAGCACCAATGACATAATCAATACTCAATTTACAGGGACTATCATAATTATTATTCTTAGAGCCACCTTTGGCCTTCAGTTCCAAACTTAGCTCAGTTAGTTGGTTTCAAAATTCCCAGGTGCTGACCTGGGTCTGACCTGCAGAGAAGGATCTCTTTGTTGGTCTCGTTCTTTCGCTCTGTCTCAGAGGGTTAACGCAAGTCCTCACTAAAGCCCACAGCTCTTAGTGATCATAATAAGTGCAAAGCACAGGAAGCACAAGTGCCCGGATTCTGAAGGAAACACTCGAAAGGTTTCATTAGATTATAATAAAGCAAAACATGGTATTCAAAACTGAAATCTAAATTTCTCTAACCCCATATGGACTGACTGATTAAGATGTAAAAATATTAGCCTCTGCTTTTACTATTTAAAATGTTTAGTAAGCTTGTTAGTGCATCCAAATGGGGCCTTGAGCCCTGAAATTCTGTTTGAGTACACTCCATGCTGTCACCCCAAGTCAAACTGGATATATCTGCTTTGCTCTTCAGGGTGTATTCCCACACAAAAAATTTCCCAGTATTCACTTCTCAACTCAGTCTTCTGAAATTCCCTCTTTGGTGGGTACAGTTGTCACTATGAATGCCCCAATGGGACCCTAAAGAACCGTCCTCTCTCTCAAAAAGCCAGCTTGGGGGGGTTTATTCCTCTCATTTCATGCTTTGTACTTGCCTCCCCTCCAGTGGAACATGACTTGGAAAACTATAGAGAATAGATGTCTTCGGTTGAGTCATTGGTCGAGGCAATCTGAATTTCACATATGGAGTATCTTTTTTAGATCTGCCTTTCTTACATACGACAAGGAACAATAATTGCTTTTGAGCTGTGCAAAGGATAATAATATGAGAAACTTTCTAAATTTCAAAAGCAGAAAAATTTGTTACCAGATGAATGTGTTCACAATGTTCCCTTTCTAAATGGTAGTGTATTTTCCTCTTTAAAAAAAAAAAATTACACTTAATTCTACCTATCATAAGTTAATTGCTCCCAGTACACTGAAAATAAGTTATAAAATAATAATTAGAAAACTCATAATTTTAAAAGCATGTTGAGTCTTGGTTTTCTCTTTGAGAGTCCCTCTGATTCTCTCCTCTGCATCTTGTTGATACCATTCCTACTCTATATCAAAGGCTGCTTTCTTATCTACCTCCTTCCCCAAGAGAGGGGCAGCCCCTCCTTCCCAGAGCTCATATGGAATTTCCACTCAGATCTTCAAGAAAGAATTCAATCAAATTCCATTACAAATCTTTCCCAATGCTCCTTAGGAGAAAATTGTTTAATAAACTTACAGCAACAATCCTGAAAATATGCTTTTTACTCCTTCTCATGATTTGTCTGCACACTAACGGATTTCTCTCAAACGGTGTCTTATCATGCTCTCTTCTCACATCCCATATCATTTAGACAGAACTCATCTATTTTCAAAAGGAGACAAGGGTAGGCAAGAGTACTGGATTTAGGCAGAGTATAACTACATGTCTATCATCCTCACCCAAACCCCTGAATCAATAAGTCATTCTCTCTGTTAGGCTTAGCTCGTCTATTGCTAAGCATCGGGTCCTTTCATCACCAATCCCAAGACAGCAGTTTTAATGGAAGTATCTCTGCCAAGAAATATTGATACACAGAAAAAAGTCAGGATCAGGCAGGCAAAACCCGTATCTGATGAGGCAAAGTACATTTTTGGCTCTAGTCTTAGTGTATACAAAGTAGGTCAAGAAAGTTATGTGAACTTTCAAGACAGAAAGGAAAATATGTTTACAAGATTTATGGCATGGCTACCAAATGTAGCTTGTTGCTATGGAGGGGAGAAGCAGCAGGAGCATTTCCAAGTCTAAATATTTAACTGGTCTCCCCAGACACTGTAAGATGACCCGGAACTAGGAGAGTACACAGGGAAAAGACTTCCCATCCAGGAGAAGGAAGAGAAATGAGAATTCTAGGTACTTGCTCCAGATTTGGAAACAAGCATGTAATACAGGGAGACAAAAGGCATTTCAGTTTGCAACAGCGATTCCTTCTCTTTCTCTCTCCCCCATCCCCCCATCGCTGAAGGCAGTATACAGTTTCCCTGCCCTCCATCTGAGAACACCCTTACAGTTAAGTCACTGCCATCGACAATATAGTTACCTGGACAACTGAGGTATGGAGAACAGAGCTGCAGTTCAGATAAAGTTCCAACAGAAGTTGCCATTGTTCCCTCATTTAGTGTCCATCAGAGTGCACGCAGCAGTTCAGATTACATGCAGATTTCCATTCTAAATAAACCCCTGATTAAAAATAAAATACTCCCTCCATGTGCTCATAACTCTCACAAACCGTTTTTTGCCCCTTGGAGCTCAGTGGTGTCAAGCGTGGTCTGTGCCCAAATGTAGATTGCCCTGGAAAGTCTGTAGTGTTTTGGCATGCGGTGAGGGTGGGGAAGTGTACTTTCTTTTTCCTTTCTCCTTGATTCTTTTAAAGAAAAATCGATCTTTGAAAGTAAGTAAGGTGAAAATAATTTCAGATGCTTATTTCCACACTTTGAATATGACCAGTTCAAAAGAACAGCTAAAGAGCTGTTGAAAGCTCGACCAGACAGGAAGGCTCAAAACAGACCTTGATGCAAATGCTATTACATTTTGTAACTGCAAAATGACCAGCAGGACTGGAAAGTGTGAAAGGCCATTGCCCAATCCTGTAGTGCTGCGGCTTGTGTTGGATGGGGGAGGGCGGGGAGTGTGTGTAAAAACTATGAGGCAACTCAGAAAGGTGTGAGGAGAAGCAGTTTTTGTCCCATACTTAGAGAAAAGAGTTTGTTTATGCCCCCTTGAGGTTGCAGAAATGCAAATTTGCTCAATACCACAATGACAAGACTTGGAAGAGAGGGGTTTTCCCTTTCCTTCCATGCAATTTGCTAACTTTCTATGCAATCTGTTAACTTTCTACGCAATCTGTTAACTTTCTATGCAATTTGTTAAAAATCAGATATGAAAAGCTCCCTCTAAGTTATGATTTCTAATACCCTCTCCTTCACTCCTCTGCCCTCCCTATCCTACCTCCTCATCCCCCCAGTGAAACAAGTCAGGACAAACACTCACAAGTGCACAGGCAGAGAGCAACTAGCTGCTGGGAGTATTTCCACAGCATTTCATAGACCCGCTTCCTTTTTTGTACGTCTCTCCCCCCATTTCAACCATGCTTGCCTTTTCAGGTGTTCCTCCTAGCAAAGTCCTGCCCATTCTGAGGATCTCACAAGCTACCTCTTCATTCACTTAATTCAACAAACATTATGTTTGGGGTGTCCTGTGAGAGCAGACTTCCTAGGAAAAGAACAGAGCAGGGTTCCCTTAACTTGGTCTCAGACTCTCAGTGTGGGGCTCTGAATTTAATTTAGATTTAGGAGTAAAGCAACCATGTGTGACAGCTTAAATGGCACCAGGTCCAGGTGTCCCTGCCCATGCTATCCAGGGCAGGCCTCTCTGGAGTTGAGACGGCACTCCATGGGAGCATGGTCCTTGACTGGGGGTAAGCCGTAATGAGTGACACAGGATTTGTACATTACCACAATGGGGCTAAAACGCCGATCCATTGAAGCCAGTCTGATGGTGGCCCCAAAGACTTTGAACACGGACTAGAGCAGATACATCCCTCATATCTCCAGATTCAGAATCACTGCTCCTTTCATTCTGCCCCTTCTCTAGCATGAACAGATCAAAAATAGAGTCACTATACCCTCAAAAGAAGAAATTGCAAGTACAAAGCACCTTTTGGGGAAAAAAGACTTATCCTCCATCTCCTACTCCTTTGAATTATTTTTAAGACTTTTTAATTGTATTTTTCCATTATCATTTATCCTCCTTGTATCCCCTCCCCCAACAATCACCACACTGTTGTCCATGTCCATTAGTGTTTTTTTTCCTTTTTGCTCAATCCCTCCACCCCCGGACCAGGCTGCCAGCCTGCTCTCTGAGTCTGTCTCTATTTTGCTTGTTAGTTCAGTTTGTTCATTAGGGTCCACATATGAGTGAAGTCATATAGTATTTATCTTAAATCAATGTTATTTTCTAGAAGAAGAAGCTGGCAATATATTTATTGCATGGAGTCCCAAATCACCCAAACCCCCGTGCCAGGAGAGTGAGCACGAGTCTTTCCTCCACACCTTGACCTGCCCATTCGGACAGGCTCGATGATAGGCTCAGTCAAGGCCATCGCAAGCATTAATGTGCAACCAGGGCTCTTCAAAATATGTCTGCTTTTCGAAGACCTAGGGTACAGAATTATGGGTTTATACAACAAGAAGCGTAGAGTAACTGCCCCCAGAAGAATCTCTACTTTTTATTTATTCCATCGCCAAGAGAGTTTTGAAAGGTCTCTGTGGGAAGCTTAGAGTTTGTCAACAGCTGGGTTGGAATAAGGCTGTGTAACGTGCGCACGGATGTTTGAAAGTTGGAATGCAGCTGATATTTACCTGTATCCCATCATTTTCATTCATGTAAAAGAGATCTAAGCACCAACTGTCAAATATAATCTTTTAATCCATCTTCCCCATTTTCGGTCAAGCTCCCAACAGCCCTTTCAGTTTGCTCGGTTGGTGCCCCGCTGTAGCTAAGACCGCCACAGTCATATGCAGCTCCCTTTGCTGGCTCTGAGTTTCCAGTACACAGCATAACTCTCCCAGACTTTAACTCCAAAACCAGATCCAACCCTTTCTACAAAATCCTGCTCAAGTTCACTTGTTGTAGGGTGCCTTTCCTAACTCTACAAGGTATGAATCAAGTGACGGTTACATGTCTTTTTTTGCTATATGATTTACAAAGGAGATTCCCATAAAGCCCTGGCAAAGCAGTATGGCCCACATGTGAACTGTGTGATTATGCAATGCATTCTAGTTGCGTTTCATAGGTTGGAAATTAAGGCATGAGATTTTATTTTTCTTTCCTTAGCAGTTGTTGATACAAATATGGTTACCATGGCCCGGACCAGTGTGGCTCACTTGGTTGGGCGTCATCCCACAAACCTAAAAGTCGCCAGTTTCATTCCCAGTCAGGGCACATGCTTAGGTTGTGGGCTTGGTTCCCAGTCAGGGCACATACCAAAGGCAACCAATCAATGTTATCTCTCTCCCTCCCGTTTTCTCTCCCTCCCACTCTCTCTAAACCCTCTCTCCCTTCCTCACTCTCTAAAAGCAATGGGAAAAAACATGGTAACCACGGAGGGAAGCATGGGATTGTAAAATACTGCAAACTGGGGCTCCCTGTGTGTGGATCCCTGGAATTTTTTCATTTGTTATAATTAGAGGACTGGGATGGATGATATCTATGTCCTACCAGCTCTAAAGTTCTATGAAGACATTTTTTTCATTCACACACGCATTCATTCATTCATTTGTTCATTCCAGAAACATATATTGAGCACCTCTGATGTGTCTGCCTCTATGCCAGGGTTCTGGGAATACAGCCAGGAAAAAATAAATAGGGCAGTCTCCCTGATTTTACGTTGCTTATAATCTAGCAGACATCTAATAGTCACAAACACATGCCAAAACAGATAATAACTCAAACACAGTAGCAGCTAATTTCTCACTCATGTAAGATAGAAGACAAGATTTCTGAGCTGCAGGCAAGAGTCTTCCATTTTGTAGCTTGCCATATTCAACTCTTAGATTTCAAAGTCGCCATTTCTCTGCATCCTGCATCATGCCACCAGAGGAGGAAAGGTGCGGCTGCATGGCTGCAGGGTGGGGAGTATTGTATGCCATACACAATAGTTTGGGTCCATGCAAATTCCACAGGTCAGTCACTAAGTGCAGGAAAGGCTAGGAGATGCAGTCTAGTCACGTGCCCAGGATGAAGAATAAATAATTTGTGTAAATAGCTAACCAGTTTCTGCCAGGAGGTCAGGAGAATGGATGAAATGGGAAAAAGAAAAGGAGTTCCTACAGCAGAATTTGGGGAGGTCAGAATGACATAAAGGCTGAGGGAAAGGAAGAGAAAATGAACCCAGAGGTGTTCAAAGCAACAGTAGGGCTCTGAGTGATTTGTGGAAGTATCTTATGAGAACCCCTTCCACATGTGTAGCAACAAGTCCTGTGCATCTTCTGGAGGATAAAGGATCATCAGAGAATGGACAGTGACACAGAGCAGCTGAGAACTGAAAGCTATCAGCACCACAGGAGATGACCTGATACACAGCAGCTTGAAAGCCCATAAATTTGGCCCACAAAACTAGCCCACATGGTTTCCAGTTGAGCTAAAGTGTTCATAAATGAGTCTGCACTCCTGGTGCAAAGCAGTATTATGAATTGGTGACTATGAGCTATATTCAGACCTAGCTTGGGTTTTTCTGTTTGCTTTTATTTTTTGTTTGCCAATAACGTGATTTAAATGTTGGGAAATGTCACATGAGAAATCTGGGTTTCCATGTTCTCATGAACAATCAAGAGATCTGGCAATAGAGATTCCTCATTCTTGCGTAGCACTAATCAGACAACTTTGAGTAGCCACTGACCTCCTCAGGCTGATCATGCTCTCCCCAATACATCCACGTCCTACAACTTATTCCATTTATATTTTCTACCTGAGTTGTATAGACATTTGCATTTGCAAGCCCTAAGGTAAGGAATCCCTCAAATGTCTTAGTGAACACCTTCATTAACCACCATTTATTTGCACGATAACCATTTAATAAAGATTGGATTGGTTTTGGAAGGAGCTAGATTGATGTTACTGAGAGCAACTTAAGGCTGCTGGACAGGGAAACATCCCGGACCTCCATGAGCTCTGTGCAAAGGACCTGCTCCTGCCGAAGGCACCAAGCATAATCAAAATCAGTCAAGCTCATAAACAAACCTCATGGGGATGATTAATCCTTGCTGAGAGGGTGCCAAGGAGTAAATGATGCGCCGGCATTTCTTCAGTCAACTCTGACAGCTAACATACAGGGAAACAGGGGCTCTGGCACAAGCCGCTCAGCCTGGCAGAGTGAGAGATGCTGGCGAGGTGGCTGGTAGGGGCAGGCATGTCTGGGCACAAAGGTGTTAGCTTAGCCTACTAATATTTTTCTTGGACAACAATGAAATTTATGCTGGAAGTATTTCACTATTCCCTCTATGCTAATTCTTCTCTCTACTCTCCTAATTTGCCAAGAGGAAGAGAGGCAAAGCTGTTTTCTGACCTTTTCTGGGAAAACTAAAGCACGGTTCTGGTCATTTCCAGGGGCTGACAGTAGCCCTGTTCATCCATGCAACCAATGTGTATTTATCGACAACCTACTATGTGCTAAGTGACAGCTGTAAAGAAAAGAATAATATAGATTTGGTAGTTTACCTTTTAACTGGAGAGAAAGACTGTACACATATCTGTCATAGCTAATTTTAATAAGTGTTTCAGAGAAAATCAACAAAGTACTCTGAAAGAAAGTCAAAAAGAGCATGGTAGTCACTTAGTCAGAGAAAGCCTTTATCGCTCTGAAGGAAGAGAAGAAGCCAGCTATGAGAAGAGTAGCTAGCAAAGATTGTTCCAGGTGAAGGGAACTGCATAAGAAATCTTCAGGTCTCTGAGAGTCTAACGCAAGAAGCTACCAGGAGTGGGGTCAGATGTACACACTTGATGGACAAACAGACTGCCTGAAAAGCATGGAAAAGTCATTAATTTGAGGTCTTTCGGTAGCTTCCAGGTTTAAGGTCTACGTGGGCTTCTGTGACTTACCCAGGAATGTCCCCCCCAAACCCCCGCCCAGTGAAAGGCCCACCGCACACCAGAATCCAGGAACAGCTCAGGTCATCCTCACACAGAACAGATGTTGTGCTTGCCTAACGGGACCCCCGAACCATCCACACTCCATGAGCCACAGCATAAACACAGATCGGAACCAGCCCTGCTGGAGGCAGCCGGGAGTGAAATTGTCTTTATGTTCCTTGCCATCCGCACAACAGCCAGCCACAGGGGTCCCAAGTGGCACCAGAATGGCGCTCGTGGTGCTATAGACAAACGCTCCCAGCTAGGGTAAGCACAGGAGAGATGCGGCTGCTCACAGCTGGCCTAGGGGGAAGGTTTAGGATAGGAAATTGGTTTAACTATTGGGTCACAAGTTCACATAAGAAAAATATATGATTCCTAATAAAAGCAAACATCCAGACAGGGAGGATGTTCTTTTCTCAATAGACAAGACTCACCCTTTTGGGCTGGCAGTCTTCAGAGGCATTGTTCTTACAATTTCCTTTGTGGTCCAACTGTTGCTAAAGGGAGGGATCGATTTTCATTGATATGGTTATCTGCTATGTTAGATGCCCTTGGGCACTGGATGTAGGTTACATTTTGTTCTGTTGGAAGTCAATAGATTTCCTGAAAGATAATATAACCTGGCCAAAGTGCTGCCGGTGTGGTAACTGCAGGCCAATAGGATCAAACCTATTTGAAAACGTTCTAGGAAGGCCTTTAGGCACAGACGCTAAATCGTAAGTTTATTTCATTTGGCATTTGCTGAAAAAGCACGGACTCTCTCTGGCAAAATTTGGACATGAATTTAGTGTTATTCATGTAGATAGCCTGAGCCCAGTCATTAAACTTCAATCCAGAACCCTCCATTCTTCCTGGTGCGGGCTGTGTTGCAGGCAACAAGGTTCCTAACCTGAGCCAGGCTACACACTCATGTCCTCTCCATGTCATCACAAATATCCTGAATTAAGCGGAAGGTCTTGGTGGCTAAGTCATCAAGGTTCTATCTCCAACTGTCTTGAGGCTACTTTATTTATTATTTATTTATCTACTTATTTTTAAGTGTTATTTCTGCATAAAGAGAACTTTGGACAATATTCTATATCTCAGTCAGGGATTCCCCCCCGCTTCCACCGTGTGCATGCATGTGCATTTAAGCCAAAGAAAACCTTACCATCCAGGTCCAGCAATGATGCGATTGTGAACCACGCATCTTTCATCCATAAAAAGCCTCCAAACAGACTCAGGCAGAAAATTTACCAAATGTTTGGCTTGGTCCCCCTGAGGTGATGAAAACATGATTTTTTTTTCACGAACTTTAAGAGCAGCACAAGAACACATAGGCATATGCAACTTTTCAAGTCTCAACGTCTCTTCTCTGCGATTCTAGACAGGAATATAACGTGTTAGCAGGAAGACTCCCGCGGTAAAAGGAAAGGGCGTTGAACTCCTAATGCCGTTCCCACGGCAGGCAAAGCTCGAGTTCACCCTTTGTGCCCACAGTTACATGAACTGGACTCGGGAAAAAAGTGATGTGTATGGCAGAGCCCAGGGGCCGGGACATGATCTTGTCTCCCAGCACTAAAAAAGCTGGCTCGGTAAAAACATTTAACTCAAAGTTCCATGTATCTGTTATGTTTTGAGATATTTCTAGTTATCCTTGCTTACCTACCCATGCTTAACTCTGGAGACTGGAGAGGCTGTGACGGGGAAGGTGGTGATGGGCAGCTGAAACAGCTGAAAGATTTGATCGACATTTATGTTTGAGAGTTTTTATGATAAGGATAGCCAAGACAAGAGCGAGTGCATTATTCATGCCCTCTTCCTCAAGAAACATTTCTTTAGTGAGACTCTTGCAACATTCATTTGATCAACAGATAGTTCATCACATCTCAGGTGCTGAGCACAAATAGGACAGGATGCACACACAATGTCAAAAACAGGAAAAATTGGCCATGGTGGTTTTCAAACAGCCCCTGAGTCAAGACTCCCCAGAGTTCTTTACTTCTAACGTTTCTCCATGTCAGCCACACTATATCGACACAAAAGTTGGGACATCAGCCTTCAGAGAGGAACTGTAACATCTGCCCGACTGTGCAAGGTTAGTGAAAGACACGCACAAAGAACAGATGGTATTTCATCACTCTGTTCAAAGTGCCCTGGGGTCCTCGCCTTGCCCCTTTCCATCGCCTTGCAAGAGCTGCCCCAACACTTTCAGCGCCATCACCACTCCCGTTTACCCCCCAAGCAGGCTCTTGCCGCCAACCTTTGCGTATCCGTTCCCTATTTCCAAGCCTTCTTCCAATAACTACATGTCCAATTGCATTTCCCCTTTTCTGCAAAAAATTAAGTACACAATGATTGTGACACCTCCCAAAGATGTTTGCTTCACCAAGAAGTGCTGCAAACTAAGCCCCCACAAAGAAATCAGAGTGAGTCACTCAGAGCTCTTAGCTTTTGCCTTTCAGGCCGTTTAGCTCAAGCCTATGGCATCCTATTCAAGTCCAGTTGGCCCAGCTAAGGACCTAAGAGTGTCACTCCCTAACATTAGATCACGTAGAAACATTAGCCAAACAGGGTCAAACCGAATCCCATGCTTTTTGTTGATATAATTTGAGACACTGACAGAATGAACAATGAAGTCCATCACATCTCATTCGACTAGTAGGAAAGTAAACAGTTCTTAGAGAAATTATTCCAACTCCTCTGCCCCAGCAAATATATGACAGGGAGAAAAAGAAATAGAGATAAACATTGACAGCTTTCATCATCGTTAATATAATATGAAATCTCATGACACTGCTATCTGCCCGATGGCGTGTGGTTGATTGAGAGTTTGGAAATTATGTGAGAAACAAAACTGGAGTTCCTATCATTAACCTGGAAGTGACCACAGGGGAGAGAAGCAAGCCGAAACTTCTGTTCTCTTGTCTAGCACCAAATCTACCATGTTTAAAACACAATGTTAGTGATAAAGCAAAAGTAGGGTGATGGAGGCAAAGCTGGGTCCCACCGGCGATGAGGTTGGAGTCTTCGCTGAGTCTGTGACTCTGCCGAAGCACCCCTTCCTCCATGAAGCCCTCGAGGGCTTCACCAAGCCACACCTACACTCTTCTGAATGCCTCAAGCCCCTCCTTTATGCCTCACAGCATGGAGATTTTTCAGGTTTTCTTTGACATTGTTCTCTATTTGTTTCAGGTGTATTTACTTGTAGCTCATGACTGAATTTTGATTCCCTTGAAACAAGAGTTCTACTTTTTTTTTCTCTTTTGGCTCTCCTACGTAGCCTACTTTGGAGCAGAACATCTCAGAAGCATCTAGCGTGTTCCTTGGTAGATCATTTTGACAAGAGCTGTCCTGAGAGCCACCACCCATGGAAGAACTAGGGAAGCTGACAGCTTATTTACATTAAGTTTGGCGGGGACTTGGTTAAACACATCTGCTAGGACTGAGAACCACCTGTTTTCAGTTTCCTTTCAAGTCGAGGCCTTGAATAACATATCAAACCTGGCATTCCCTGGTGTTTTCCTTATGTCTCTTCTGTCACTCACCCATTACCAAGGCCCATATTCCAAGCAGGTGACATGCACAGCAAATGAAGTACACCCGGAGCCCGATCTCATCAAGATAATCACAGCGAACGTCCAAACCAGAATGGTTTGCTCATTTTTCATCAAAGCCGGAGGCGTTTTGCTCCTTTTAGGTATGAACATCAGCCCTTAGGGGGCAGATTTTATCAGTCTGATCCAGGTAAAACGTCATCCTTGGACACAGAGCAGAGCTGCCGAACAGCCTATGGACAATGGTGCTTTTCTCACGCACATCTGCCTCAGCAGAAAAGGTTTGATCTTCAGGTGAGAAAGCAAGAAAAGTTACTTATGGTAGGAGTTTTAATCAGTGAGGTTTGACATTCTTAGAGTGATCAACTATTCCAGTTTGCCTGGGACAGAGGAGGTTTCATGAGATGTGATACTTCCCATGCTAAAACCAGGAAACCCTTCAGCAAAGTGCAACTAGGCATTGCCTGGATTCCAAGTCAGCCTTCGCACCTTTCAGCAGATGTACCTCTCTCAACTCACTACCCCTTCATATATTTCACCCCCAAACCTAGAGCTCAGGCCTGGCCTTCAACCTCAGCTTCAGTATTTCATTCAGTTTATTTGATTTCTTCCTCCATCCTGCTGGCTTCTTGGGCTCAACAAAAATGAAACCAAACTCAACGTTACCGTTAACCTATTTTTTCTTCCTTTCTTTGACATCTCAGACTTACAGTCTCTGTGTCAGCATTGGAGACTTTCACCTAAATTTCAGACTCCCCTTTTAACTGCCTCCTTTATCATGGCTGCCTCCCAAGACTAACCGTGTTCCAAAGTACATGCTTTTCTAAAGTTTCTAAATTTTTATATAAAATATTTTGTAACTTATTTTTTATTAAAAAGGGTTTTTATTCAAATGTTTTTTTTCTTGTAATTTTCAGATTGAGGGCACTGGTTGGGGAGAGAATCAAGCACCTACAGGTCATAGGTGATGTCTAGCCAAAGCACGAGAAGTTCGAAATACCAAAAAGGAGCCAGGTTAAAATTCAGGATGAGGGATTGTATCAGGCAGTAGAGCAGCAGTAGAAAATTCGTGAAGATAAGCTCTTCAATTCATGCCCATATAGGCATAGAAAATTTATCTTAAAATGTCATTAGTTTTTCTCAATGATGTATATTATAGAAAAAGTAAATACAAAAAAATCACCATACATAATCATATCACTAAAGATTTGAACTTAATTACCTATCTTCCTGTAATATATCCCCTAGTATTTCATCATTCGGGGGGGGGCGGGGATTTTATCCTCCAAATAATGTATCTATGTACATTAAAAGTGGGAAAATTATTTCTCTTTCTCTCCATTTTATGTACCTTTATGTAAAAGCTACATAGCCTGGCTTAGTAGAAAAGAAGAGAAAAACTTTTAATCTTAAACTACTCTGCCTATATTAGAGCTTTAAAGTTTATTTTTATTGCATAATGGTCACTGACATCCTTTGTTTGCCTTTCTTTAAGTCATCATTCCTAAATTAAGAGTGTATTCATAGTGAGACATCCTACTACTCTTACAGCTCCAGCACCACTGCTGGTTCACTAGGTGTCAAGCAGTGCCTTGATTACATGTGCATGTTATTCTATCTCTGTGTGTGAACACGTGTGTATGTATATCTAATTATTATGAGTCTTATAAAATACTAATATCCCGCATTTTACTGAGGGTCACAGCCGTTCGAGGTTGAGTAACTCCTCAAGGGCACACAGCTCATGGATGCAAAGCTGTGATTCTTCCCTACATCTATACATTTTAATGTCTGTACCCTTAACCACAAGGCCATACTGCTATATTGTCTCCCTGTATCCACCTAAATTATGCCCTGTATTGTACTGGATTTTATTCCTGATATTCTTTAAACCAGCTAAGGCTAAAATTTTGCCTTAGTCTTAGTATCCTTCACCTCAATTTTCTAATGCCTTAACTTCTATCATCAATAAATGAGAACAGCCCTGGCTGGTGAGGATCAGTGGACTGAGGGCTGGCCTGCAAATCAAAGGGTCACCAGTTTGATTCCCAGTCAGAGCACATGCCTGGGTTGTGGGCCAGGTCCCCAGTAGGGGGCACTCAAAAGACCACACATTGATGTTTCTCTCCCTCTCTCTCTCCTTTCCCCTCTGTCTAAAAAAAGAAATAAATGAGAATAAGTTAAACTTGGAAAAACAGAAATATTATTCCTCCCAAGTTCATTCCAACAGAGCCTCAGAAATAAAAAAAAATTTTTTTTTTCTGTGCTACTTTTACATGTTATACACTGCTGTTTCTTTAGGCAGGTATGAAAACTCAAGAACATCTTTAATTAAGTTTTAACAACAGCCTGACATCTGAACCATTAGTTAAATCAAGATGAATAGATATTTGAAAGTGCTTATATTATTAATCCCTGACCTAATCTTATAGTTTCCCAGTCTTCCTTAATATTCAGTTTCTTCTCATTCTGAGGAAGTAAGAGCCTGTGATGGTGATTCACCAGGCCACCTGATCTCTTCTGTGTTTTCTGGTCTGGCACCATACTGTCTGCCGACCTTCCATATGCAGCGATACCTCGGTACTTGTCATTAATTCGATCCAACAAGTGGTGAACAAGCGACAGCTGATGAAGCATTTGCTCTTGCGGGATGACACTGTGTTTCATACAACTTCTAGCAAGTGCAACAAGTGGTAAGCAAGTGTCGAGTGCTGAAACATTTTTTCTCATCAGGATGCAACAAGCACCAGGTTTGACAAGTTCTGAAGCTGACTAGAAGCTGAGTAGGCGATTTTACAGCCGCCCGTCACCCTTCCAGTCCTTCAAACACCGTTGCCCCAGCCAACAGGACTGTCTCTTCTTGCCCTGCATTCCTCTCATCTCCCACCCTAAGACACCCCAGCACTCTACTGTCAGAGCTCTGACCAGGCCGCTCCTCTGCTAAACACTTGTGGAAATCTGTCTCTTTTCCCTCTTACTAGGTAGGAATATGTCCAAGTCCTACACACCCTCAAACCCAAAACGGTATCTTCCCCATCAGTATCATCTGCCTCTAAACAAAGTAATCTCTCTTTTTCCTAAACTCACGCACTTCCCTATTCTACTTAAAATTATTATTTCTGTGTATTTTTATTTTCCCTCTAAAATCAAAGTCCTCCAGAACAAGAACTACATGTTATTCACATTTTTATCCCCACTTAATAATACTTCATAAATACTTATTAAGTAAATACTTAGGAAATAAATGAATGAATAAAAGTCAGGTGACGTTTCATGGGTGCTGTTGTTGAACTTTTGAAGCTTCTTCTGTATGCCTGTGTCTTCCGACCACTCCTCCCCGCGCTCATCAGCCTAGGCAGAACCCTGAGGGCTGGACGCAGCTACTCCCTTGCCTTAACACAAGCCTTATCACTGTAGAATCTGCAAAGGCCAGGACAGGTCAGCAGTGAAAAGGGCTTTGCTTCCATGGACTTGTGAAATAGAGATCCCTTTGAGGTGCACCTGAATTCCTTCCTTGCCCTCTGTCTTCACTTTCATAATTAACACCCTTTTCCAACATAGGCATAAAACTATACTGCCCTTTGCCTTCTCTTCTACAGCCCCTGAACAGCTAGCTATGGCTCTGAGTTTCCCCTGTTTCCTGACCCAAGAAACAAAGAAATGTGTTCAAGGGTCTCAGCATTTCATTATTTCATACAGAGAAATAAAAGGGCTGGCCTACACAGAAGTGACGAAGAGGCATTTCTCCTTATTCCTCTCAGCTCGTCCATCATGGAGCAAACACCAGCAGATGGGGAGGAGGAGAGGCTAAACGTGTCCTTGGATTTTTTTTTATCACCTCTTATTTCCTGGTTTGAATCCTGGGCCTCCAAACCTAGCCATTGCAGGCATGGTGCACACAGTTCAGAAGAAACTTCTCTGCTGGGGATGCTCCTAGGACCCTTTTGAATAGAGAAGCGAGGCTGTGCGCCCCGAGCCACAGGTGCAGGAAAAGCTGCGGCCCACTCTGAAGCCATGTCCATGTCTCCTTTCAGCGACCACCCACTGCATTCGG
Source organism: Mormoops blainvillei (assembly GCA_004026545.1). Taxonomy (NCBI): domain Eukaryota; kingdom Metazoa; phylum Chordata; class Mammalia; order Chiroptera; family Mormoopidae; genus Mormoops; species Mormoops blainvillei. Next base: position 295,080 of record PVJD01000717.1, read on the forward strand.
CAACTGTTTATCAAGCTCCTATCAGGCAGCTGCTCTCTGGCTACTGGGAACAATGCATAGTGATATTCAAATGGTCAAGAATGAGTAAGACGTGGGCATGACTATGGCACCAGCCAGAGTGACAGAGAAGGGTTTTGAAGGGTTTCACTGCAGCAGGACGTACTCCTTTTGTTGCTAGATTCTGGGGAGGTCTAGGGCTTTTAGGTGAGTGACCAGAGCAGCTCGTACCACAGAAGGGGCACTCTGGGACTTCAGGGGTCAGTTATTTGCCTGCTCAAGGAATTGTTTCAGAAGTTTAATAACTGGTAGGGCCATGCTAGTCAGTGCAAGCCAGCTGAAGTTGCATTTTTGATACAATTATGCGCTTTTGCCATCCGTTGCCTGCTTAATGTTCAGGAAAACTCAGCATGGCAGACATCACTGTCTCCATTTTACAAGGGGAGCAGCAACGCTCAGAGGGTTCACCTGCCAAGGATTAACACCCAGGGCTTTCTCACTCTGGCACTTTCACTTTTAACCCAATAACGGTTATTAACTGTGAACACGTAGCTGGTTCCATAATGGATGCTAGGCCTTTAGATCTTAATAAGACTCCACCTTGCCCAGAAGAAATACAGGAGGGTTTGCACACACATATACATATTTATGTAACTACGTATAATACAATGTGACATGGGCTTTGAGGGCACATATCAAAACCGTATATAAATTTTTCCCCATGAAAGAGCACTAACTTTCTATCTTTAGTGCTGCATTTGGCTCAGCATCTCTATGAGGAAGGAACGGACAAAGGTGATGGTCAGCTTCACTGAGTGACTTACGTGCTCCAGGTATTGTGCTAAGTGCTTTAAACCTATGAACGTAACATTGTTTTCAACGTAAGCTCACCAGGAAGCTAGCGATGTGGCCTGCATTTCACAGATGGACACACTGAGGTTCATATCAGCCAAGAAAAGTCCTCAGGGTTATAAGTAGGAATCAAGAGAAATCAAATAACTTGCTAAGGGAGAGCAAACTCATGCCAAAGACGGGTAACTTTAAAATCTATATGAAACCAGAGATATGTTCTGAAATGGGAAACCAAACCCCATGCTGATGTAAGACTCAGTGCATTAAAACTGACCCTAAACACCCCAACCACAGGAGTCTGACTGCAAAAAAGGTTAGCTTCCCAAACCAGGCTCTATGGGCAAACTGCTCCTTCTTCTTGGAATTGTTTTGACACTGAAATGCGAAAGTTCTTAAAATAAGAAGAGGAGTAGAGGCTCCAAGGAATGTTAAAATAATTTGTGGCAATACACACAAAAAGTTAAATATTCATTAAGGGGTTTTCATTTCAGATGATCATTTTACCATATCAATGTCTAAATTGTGGAGCAGGGAGAAGAGGAAGAAACCCTAACTTCATCCCTTTCCTGAATTTGCCACAGAGAACGCACAGCAGAAGCCTCCTGGGGGTTTCAAGCTCCTCCTGTGAAAGCTGGGGTCTGTGGATACTGAGATCTGACACACGTCTCCCTGGCCGCTCATTCATGCACTGGGGCCAAGCTGGCTTTGCCCAGAGCTGGCATGACAACACCTCCCCATCTCCAGCACTTACGAAGGAACCCTGTGCGTATACTTTCTCCCAGGGGCAGAGCTTCATCCTGGATTATATCTTCATTATTTCATCCTTAAATCCAAAAAACAAATGTTGGATTCTGAAATCCTAGGAAATATCTGAAGCCCAACTCAGCACATTCCCATGAATTAAGTGATTTCCAGCCTCAAATACAAGTTGTCATTTCCAGAAGTTGGGAGGGTATATACGTCCAAGTGGCAGTCTACAATGAATGCACTCTGCTCCATGTCTTTTCCCTCTCTCTCCATATATAAAAATATACATATAATTGTTTATGCTAATGTGTGTGTGTGTGTGTGTGTGTATGTGTATGTATTTGTTTCCACTATTACAGTTGCCCCAGTTTTCCCCCTTTGGCCCCCCACCCAGCCTGACCCCCACTCCCACACACAGTCAACCCCCACACTGTTGTCCATGTCCATGGGTCATTCATATATGTCCTTTGTCTAATCCCTTCACCTTCTTTCAATCAGTCCCCACCTCACTCCTCCCTTCTTACAGCTGTCACTCTGTTCTGTTGGTGAAAGACAAATACCATGTGATCTCACTTACAAGTGGAATCTAATGGACAAAACAAGCTAACAAGCAAAATAGAACCAGAGGCATAGAAACATGGAACAGGCGTCTTTTCTGATTTACCTTGCTGGCAGCAGCTGTTTCTACTCCCTTGGGCTGGAGGCACCTGCAGCCTCTCTGGCTTTGGAATAGCCTTCCTGCTGGCTTCCTGGGATGACATTCAACAGGCTCAAAGTCTTGCCTGTCCTCAAATTCATTCATTCATTCATTAGTTACTTCTTCAATTATTCTTTGAACACATATGTGCCAGGAATGAACTTGACACATCACTGAACAAGCAGTCACCAGAACTTTGGCCTTCAGATTTATTTATTCTTTCGTCATTCTTGCGCCTTAACATGTTGCCCAGCAGGATGCAATTGATGCAAGAGTGCTCTAGAAACACTCACTGGTTGACCAGTCTCACTGGGGGAGAACACATGCAGAAAAGCTTTTAAAGAGAGAGACAGACACAGAGAGACGGAGGAACTCAAGAGCATAGAAAAGGTCAGACCAGGCTCAACCGAGCCTGGCAAGGGTCAGGGATACCTGGCGGCACTGTCACCTGGAAGGTAGTCGCCAAATCCAAGACGGGAGAAGAGAAATGAGGAGGACCTGGAGAATCCCATAAAATTAAATACAGATGCCCCCAGAAGTTGGCCGAGGTGGGCACGCCAAATCCTTCATTCACTCAAAAGCAACCATATGGACTGAGAGGGCACCACGCTGGGCACTGGAGGTTACAAAACACCAAAAGACTTAACTTCCCACACGCAGGGCATCCACCACTATAAGAGCCGCCAGACCCACAGAAAAGCGAATTACAAGAGAACTGAGTTGTTAAAGGCATCTCTCACTGGAGATATTGCAGTAGTTTCCTCATTTTCCTTCTTGCCTCAGGTTCCCCTGCTGCCTCTCACCCCAGTGCATTCTCCGCACCTGTGCCAGGGTTATTGGTGTGGTGCCTGCTTGCCTGAAAGGGTAGTTCCCACACCGCTGTTCCTGAGCCACCCAGGTCAATTTGAGCCTCCGTACCTACCCAATCGGAATTTCCGGAGATACAGCCTTGGAATCTGCATGTTAAACACAGTAGAGTAATTCTTATGCAAACTCCAGCTTGAGAAGTATCCCATGGATAGAAAAGTTCATTAATGGAGCTGGATACTCTTTACGATGAGCCCTAGAGCCCACCTTTCTAACCTCATCTGAAGCCATCAAAATACTCCCAGCCTATGTCTTAGTAACACAGATACGGTCCCTGAACAAGCTAGAAATTTTCATGCAAATACCTCTGCTGGTGTTCCCCCACCCTTCTGCCTGAGTCTACCCCTACAAGTGCACATAAATATGCACACACTATCCACTTGGAAAATCCTGATTCACCTATGAAAGGCCAGAATAAATGTTGTCACTTTATTTTCTTCTTCAGGACCCCTTCAATGCCTGGGAAAATGCACCTTCTCCCATGTGCTTCCATAGCACCATATACACTCTATTTGGCTTCACTAATCCCACAGTGTTATAGTATTGAATTTGGGTTAAGTGGCTGCCCTCTCTGTACATGCATGCACATACATGATCATATATCTTGAGGTTTCAAAGGTATGCCCTGGATTTTATTGATCTCTAAATTTGAAATTCCCAACACTTAGTGAATATTCTACAAATCTTTCACTGATCTGGGGCTATTCATATTGGACACAGGAAGCATCTAATGTCTTTTCTCCACATCTGTCTATCTTTAGAAATACTTACTTCCTCCTCTCACCTCTAAGGAAGTCATATATGATTGAGTCCTTCAATCCATGGAACAAAATGTTTCCCTCCATTTATTTAGGTCTTTTTACATTTCTCTCAGTATAATTTTTTCAGAATTCTGGTTAGAGGTTTTGCATTTCATTCCTAGGAATTTACTATTTTTGATGTTCTTTTGATTTTTTCATATCTCAAATTTCAGTTATTCATTGAAGACATAAAGAAATGCAATTATGTTTTTATATTGACCTTATCTTCAGTGACCTTGCAAAGTCACTGAATTTTAATATTGATTTTAATAGTTTATCTTCAGATTCTTTAAATCCTCTATATAAACATATAACACAAGTTACTTGTTTCTTTTCAATCTTATACTTTTATTTTTCTTATTGTACAGATGATTCTTAAGACAATGTTGAATCAAAATGGTAATAATTGACTTCATTGTTTCATTACCCATGTTGGGTGGGATATCTTCTAATATTTCACAATTAAAATTAATGTTTCTCATATATTTTTAAAGACTAAGAGTCTGTTTTTTATTTTAGCCGTGAATGGGTGTTGAATTTTATTAAATATTTTCTGCATCCATTGATGATTTTTCTCCTTTGTAATGTTTGTGCAGTAAATTGCATCAATTTTCAAGTGTCAAGCCAACCTCACACTCCTAAAATAAACTTAAGTTGGTCATCATATAAAATTAGTTTCATCTGTCACTGCATTAGTTTTGCTAATATTTTATTTACCATTTTCTATCCATAAACCATGAGAGCAGTTAGCCAGTGAAGTTGTCTTCTAGTACCTTTGTCAAGTTTTGATATCTAGTTTTGCTGCCCTCATGGAAAAGACTGACAAGTGTCCTGCCTTTCTGTCTTGAAAGCCTTGGTCCAACCATCTTCACTGCAGCCAGAAATAGATGCCCCTCCTCTTTTCGTCTCCCATGCACACCTTACCTTTGAGAGGATAACATGTTAAATTAGAGGCTAAGGTGGCTTATATAATATCTACTTCAATACTCACAAAAATCTGACTTAGTAATAAGTGTACCAACTCTACACTGCAAGCCCCTCATCTATATTATTTATGTCTATGTTTTATCCTTAATAATAATGTATGAATAAACTTAAAGTCTATCACTGTATTTTATGACAAATATTTTTATTCGGCATTGCCCTCTTTATTATCTCCTTTGACCAGTATACATACACTTGAGTTATGTGAGCCACACACACAGTATATAATCCTGTTTTACTATATCCAAGCAAAACTTCAATACCAACTATGGTATTCTGACTATATGTAGAAATACTCTAGGCTTAGAGTCAAAGAACCCATTTCATTATAAATGCAGGCTCCTACTCAGTGTTTAATGAAATTAATTCTTCTGGATAGTTTTGCTATTGTTAATTTGCTTGGTAAGCATGCTTTGCTGGTTCTCTTCTGTTAAAGCCAAGTTTACAGTACAGTTATTCACAATACCTGGCAATGAATATGATCAATAAACACGTGTTGAAATTATTAATAAATTAATAATGAATTCCTGGAAAGCTACCCATCCTCTAAAACAAAAGTTGGCCAACGACAGCCCATGAGCCAAATTCAACTCACTCTGATTGTTGAAGGAAATGCATGTTGGACACAGCCACACTCATTTGTTCATAAATATTCTCTCTTAAAGTTGAATGTCTTCTGCTTTCAGAGTTGAATAGTTGCAACAAAAACCATATGGCCTACAAGCCTAAACTATTTACAGGGAAAGTGTGTCAATTTCTACTCTAAAACACAATATTCACTAAATTATTGGAGAGTGGCCAGAATGCATCCACCCCAGGAAGTGCTCTGCAAATAAAATCTCTTCCAGCTTACCGCTGAAGGAATAAAGAATGGTACCGGAGGTGGAGAGGCCGGTGGCAAAAACCAGCTCTGATTTTTTTTTGAGAAAGCATGGTCAAGCCTACTGTCGAAGGATACATCATGAACGTCCAAGTTTCTACAGCCGACACCTTTTTTCTGAATCACCTTGCATTGTCTAGTTTCCCCCTGTTATTGTGAGGGTCTTTGGTTAAATCTCTTTCTGAATTTCATAATTTTTATTCCCCCTTTTTTCAATACCAGGAATTTCACTGAACTCAAAATGGCGATTCAGGCAAGTAAGTTGTTAAGATGATCAGGGCAATTCAGCAGATGTCTGGACTGTAACAGAGAGCTTCTCACATGCTGCTCTCTGAGTTTCTTTCTTCTTAAAATGATGAATCCCTGGCTCTTGAGCCAAATTGATCAGTAATTCAGCATGCAGCCAAGTGGAAATTTTACAGTGCTCTGAAATGCCTAAGCAACATTTGTTTTCAATTTCCATTATCTTTCCTCCCCATCAAGAAGCAAACTTTTGTTAGTAAGAATTCTAGTGCCCCTGTATTTTCATAACACTCGAGAATAAAATAATTTTCAGAAACCAAAAACATTATTTAAACACAAATATGGAGTATTTATAATGCTAAAATATTTATGTAGCATGACATGTTACACATGGAATATCACCACATCATTAAAAAAGAGTAAAGTGGGAATCTATTCTAAAAATATATAAAAACAAGATAGGATTACAAATGATACAATGTTATTCTTCTGATAGCCAGCAAAACTTATCAATAATGAATTTCTTTTTTGTATTTATGTCAAATGGTGGGTTTTTTCCCTTGGTCAATCAGTATGATGTGTTTCCTAAACATCATGTTAATGGACAAATTTTTAATAAGGCACTATATAGTCCCAAAAGCCAATGATATGTAGGAATATAGTATTTAAGAATAATTAGGTACATGACTTGAGAATAATTGACCATAAAATAATTCAGGAAATCAGACAATATTATTTACTAAGTACCCATTGTTTTCTAAGGACTATATTGATGACATTAGAAAAAATGCATAAAAGACTAACCAGTGTATCTCATTTTAAGCAAACATTATAATTCAGGTTTGTACTACAAATAATGAGTTTTATTTTTCTTTGAAAAATTGTTCTTTCTAAAGGGGTTTACTACATTCCTTGTTCATAAACAACCCTGCCACACCTCTTTTTGATTCAATTTATAAAATTTTTACTTTCAACATTTTAGACTATTTTGGCATTGAGAAAAGTGTACCTTTGCATAGGCTATTTTGAAACCACAATTTCAGAGAAGGGAGAAGTAAGAGACTAGGAAACACTATTTACTCTTGCATGCCTTAGGCAGTTCTGGCTGGAAGAGCAAAAGCAAATAATGGATGGGGCATGGAGTACAGTTCTAGAAGAAAGAATTCCTGAGTCCTAGTGACCTTGAATAAATCAGGTAACATTTAAGTCTTACATGCTTGATCTGGACAAAAGAATGGAACTACAAGGATGTGCCTATTTCAGAGGACTTTTGTGAGGCAAACATGAGATAACACCGGTAGAGTGGGTCTTATTAATTACAAAGCAAGTGATTTAGTACAAAATATTAGTAGACAACATTAGTACGATACTGTTTCAGTCAGTGTGGGCTACTGTAATGAATTACCACAGACTTGGTGGTTTAAACTACAATAATTTATTTCTCAAAGTTCTGGAGGCTAGGAGTCCAAGATGGGGGTGCCAGCACGGTTGGATTCTTGGTGAGGGCCCTCTTCCTGACTGCAGACAGTCACCTTCTCTCTCGGTGCTCACAGGGCAGGGAGCAGAGGGAAGAAACAAGGTGTCTCCTGCCTCTTCCCCTGAGGGCACTAACCCCATCATGTGTGCTCCACCCTCATGACCTAATTAACTCCCAAAGGTCTCATCTCCAAATAACATAGTGGAAATAAAGGTTTTAATACATGAATTTTAGAAGATACATCCAGTCCACAGCTCATATTAAGAAAAAAATCACCCAGTAGACCTTCAGAACCATTCAAATAATATTATGGAGAGTGATTTATTCTATTTATTTATGCCTGAGGCTAATTCTAGCCTTATATCAAATGTCCAACATTTTTTAAGTGGAAATATTCAGCTTACTTGACCCTATCAATGTTCATTATACTAAGTTGACTTTATATTAAAACAGACACGTTGTTGTTAAGCTTCTCTGTGTTGTAAAATTGGCCAATGATGCAAAGGAAACTGATGGAGTATAAATGCAAAGCAAGCAATTTAACATAATTGGGGAACAATTTATCAATATTCATGAAAATATTAAATGCTTTTACCACTGGATCCAGATGTACGTTTCTGAAATTTTACCTCATTGTTATACTTGCATAAGTGCACCATTTTCATTTTCTCTTGGTCATCTTAACAAGTATAAGAATAGTCATCATAACATTATTTTAATAGCCAAAATTGGAAAAAATAATTTTAATCAATTAATAAGTATATTTTAATTTATTAATAATTGGTTAAATAAATCACAGACATTCCAACAAAAATGCTCTATAGCTTTTAAAAATAATAATGCAGCACTCTAAACTTAGAGGGAATAGCCCCTAAGAGATTTGTAAATTAAAAAAACAATTCAGATGGTCGCATAATGCACTGCTGTTGGAAGGAAAAAAGAGACACATGTATGTGTGTTTGTGTACCCAGGTGTGTGCCTACACAGACCATCTCTAGAAGACATGTAATATAAGTAAGTGATGGGATGGTTGGCATAAGTCAGGGAACTGGGAAACTGGGGGATGGGATATAAGAAAATTATACTTTACACTCTTTTATTCATTTTAAATTAGAATTCATAAACATGGATTACTCAAAAATAGTTTTATGTAAGTAAACTTGTCAAATAAGGCTTGCTAATACAATTTCAGGTTACCTTACTGTTAATGGTTGGAACATTCAGAAAAATGCACAACTAATAAAAAATATATATCTTATGCCTTCTTTTTCAGAAAATCTAAAACATAGCAGTTCTTAGCTTCCATGATAATATCCCTTGGTTTCCATTCTGGAATGCTGATTTGTTTATAACAGTTAAGCTTTCAGATTAGATTGTCACTTCACTTGTGACAGGTATTCATGAATTTTTCAATGGCAATAGTCAAAAGGAAATGGACACATTTTTGCAAAGGCTTGCATTAGTTCCAGCCTGTGTGGAGACAAAATAGAAAGGTAGTTCTCCTCAAAACCTGCTGAGATGACCTCAGAAAACAAACAGGGGCAAAATAGTCCAGGCAGACTCATATAATCCTGGTTAGGACTCAGTTCTCTCTAGGACCGGAGGAAAGTCATGGCAAGAATGGCACATTCTCCATTTTGCCCTAGGCTTAGGAGCATGCCAGCATTTTAGCTGGGAGGCCAATGGGAAAAGAGGCAGGAGGTAAAAACAGGATGGGCCAGAGTTGGGGACCTGAACATCAATGGAGCAAGGAACAGGGTACCCCAAGGCAGGCAGATCGTATCTAGGTCCAGGCCATCTGGTCAGATGTGAAAAGAACAGTAGAAATCTGTAGGCAGAGTACAGGTGTCTGGAAATCGCATGGTCTGAGGCCATTTGTGGGGAGTTTCGTTTTAAATTAGAATCGTAGCTATAGCTATGTGACCCCAGGACAGGGTCTGCCTGTTGCTAAGAAGAGGCTGGGAAACACTGGGTAAGATTCAGCTACTTGGGTGTAAACCTGAGTTGAGAGCTGCAACCATACAGTAGACAACCTTGGAAGATGTAAGGGGAAAGGCTGAACTCGGTGAGCAGCTGTGGGGAGAGCTCACCCCAGACAGGGAACCAAGAAGTCAAGCAGCAAGGCTGAGTGCAGACCTCAGTCATTACGAGAAAAGTGTGAGTAACGTCTAAGTCATCATTCTTAACTCCTTTTTATAGTCTTATTTTCTTTCTCAGAGAGCTCAACCTGATGTATTCCAATATTATTACCTGACTAATGACTTAAGTGAGTATCTCCAAGCCTGTTCTAACATGTTTCTCCCAATGCCTCTTTCCAAGGCTTGTTTACCTCTTTGCTTGTTTGCTTTATTGCCTAACTACAAACTAGACATTTCCTATGGGATGTTTCACCATCATTTTAATTCAATGTGTCTTCTTAAGCCAAATGCAACATCTTCCTTTCTTTTCCTTCCTTTCTCCCCAGCTTTCCTGTTCTGTCATTGATATCTCTATTTTCTCTATCACTCTAGTTCAAAACCGTGTAGCTGATTTTTCTGCAATCTTCTTAGAATCTGGAGACACAAAGTTCTGCATTAATTCTTTCAAAAGTTACATTGAATGCAAACTAGTGCCAAACTATGTTGCAGGTACTATCCTTCCTCAAAATGCTCTCGCTCTCTCGCGCTCTTTCTCTCTCTCTCTTTCCATTCCTTATTTCTACCACTACACACTCAAGACATTCATGACTTATATAGTCAGTTATTGCAAAAGCTTTATATCAGGCTTCCATGACTAATTTTACTCCTTCTATTCCAGTCATATCTTTAGGTTAACATGTCATTTTTATGGAGACACTGCATTATAATTGCCTGATGCTTAACTGCCTCCCTCCCTAGGCTGTATGCTCTTTAAGGGCAGACTCATCTACTACTGTACTCCCAGAGCCTATGTTAGTGTCTGAAATATTTAACAGCATCCAAAAAAATTTGTTTAATAAATTTTCAAAAATTTTCAATGCCTCCCATAACTGATTTCCTCAAACCTTTATATCTCGACTGAGTTTTCACGGTCCTTCATCCTATGGCCAAAATTTGTCTGTTTAACCCTATTTCTTGCTCTTTGACCACCCACTTCTTCCGGACCCCCTGGGTTCACTGCCTCACAGCCCTACAACGCTTGTGCTAATTCTCATCTTCACCTGCTTATCTCCAGTGACTATTGCCTGGAGTGTTCCCCTTTTCCTGCTCACTCAGAGGGTCTTGAGTGTGCCCAACAGTGGCAGCTTTTACAACCAGAGAGAGGGAGTTGCCAAAGAATGATGGTCATCCCTACCCCCACCTCCTCTGAGAAGCCTTCACTATCCCTCTCTGCTCCCTGTGTCAGTGAAAGGACAGACTCTTTCCATCCCGAGATTTTGGCAAGTGAATCCAAGTCCATCAGTGATGTGAACAGAATCAAAGGGCAGAAGGTAAAGCCTGTCAGAGCCTACACTACGGTCCCTCGTTGAGCGCCGCTCCTGCAACACCCAAGTTCAGCAGAATGGGGTGGGGAAGGGACAGGGTGGTTTACGGACTGTCAGCTGTGCCAGAGGTTAGCAAAGGGACACAAGCATTAATTTGCTTCTTGCTTCCCTGGCTGCCCCATTCCTTGGGTAAAAATTGGGTATCTGGCAAACTGGTTTCTTGTCCTCAATGCCCTTTCAATGTCTTCTGCATTTTCACTCCTGGAAAAATAAAGAAGCTACAATAGTCCATCTGGGATGCTGCAGCCAGGCTTTTTGAGGGGAGTGAAGGGAGAGTCTAGAGGCAACTGATCATTCTAGGCACAGTTAACCTATGGCCCACGGAGGCAGTAACCACGTTGTGAATAGCCATCCCATACTGAACTTCCAACCCATCCTCTGCCATTACGTTAAACCGTAAGTTCAATTTAATATAAAGTTTTCATCACACACCTTCTCACATGGCAAATACTCTGCGACATTTCAGGCATAGAGAAAGGAGTAAGACAGGGTCCCTGATGTCCCAGCTGCTTCAGCATCCCCACCCCTCTGCCCATGAACGCAGTCACGACAAGCCTGCACAAGGTTCCCTGTGACCACATTCGCCTCTCTCGGTCTCTGGAACCTGCTCGTTCTCTGAACTCATTCCAAGTCCCTTTCATAGAGATCTAGATTTTCTTATGCACCACCTACCTCTGTAGACATGATCATTTGCATTTGTAATTTCTCCCTTGATTCTCAAAGTTCACTTTGGACCTCACATGCTTATTTCTCTTTGCTTCCAGCTCCTCGCATGTACGAATAGAAATCTGGCAAGAAAGCCCCAAGTCTGGTGATGATTGTGCAACAATGCAAATGAATTTCATGCCACTCAACTGTACACTTAAAAATGGTTAAAATGGTCATTTTTATTATGTAAATTTTATCAGATCCATGCAAAAAAATTTTCAAAATTGCCAGGTCCAACTAGGGCCCTGACCCTGGCCCTGGAAACAGAGTTTGATCCATTGGCTGTGAAAGAACTCAGACTCAAGTGGAGGAAACCCACTCACACATCCATTAATTCATCAAACATTCACTGATCATTTACTCCACACTAAACACCACACTAGGAATTAAAGAGTCAGGGAAGACCATGAAAGATACAGTATTTCCTTTATAAGCTTTTATTTTAGCCTGCCTGGGAGGTAGTCATCAAGCAAAAAGGCATAGAATTAAGTAATACATTAAAATAGTAATAAATGGCATGAAGAGAAATGCAGCGTCCTATGAGAGCACGTACCGGGTAGACAGGTAGACAGGTAGAAGGGTGAAGGGTTATTGCCTGGGCAAATGGCTGTGACGGGATGGTGAGTGGGTAGAGAGCATTCTAGGCAGGGGGAACCACTTGTGTAAAGTAAAAGACTTTTCACAAAAGGTAGACATTAACCTGGTCATTTGGAAGGACTGCTAGGAGCCAGTGTAGGGAATGAGGGAAAAGAAGTAAGACAACTGGCCGGCTGCCTGACACAACCTCCAGCTGCCGGGAGCACTAGAATGAAAGGCTGTGCACAGGCACACAGAGTCAAGGGGCGTGACTGTGAGGGAGGGGAAGGATGGGCTGTAAAAACTTCCTTGACGAGTTGGTGTTTGGAGGGAGTCAGAGACTTTGATAGCTGAAGAAGAACTTACAAGCATCCAATCACAAAGGCTACCTAAGCAAAGGTGCAGACATGTGGAAATGCCAGGGGACAGGAAGTAGATTTGTTTTGAGGAAGCACAGAGAGGATAAAGACAGGGGACTAAGGATGAATGTGGAAGATAATAAAAAGGAAATTTAAACAGAGGCTTCATTTCCAAGTCTTTAGCTATGATGGTTGGTCCTAGAACAGTGGGCAGGACTGTCCCATCCACTGCCTCTCAAAATCCCACCTGTCTTCTCCCACCACCAGCGGGTGATGCTGCAAGTCAAAACTCCAGCCCTTAAGCGTCAGTAAGAAGGCAATGCCACACCTGCGAGCATTCTCTAGAGCCTCCAGTCACAGCGCCAGAGGGAGGTCTCCTCTCTGGTTCAACAGTTTGAAAGCAGTACTAAAATTAGTCATGGAGTTAAAAGGATGAAAAGCTAGAGAGTCCAGGCTCAGTAAGGGCACAGCCTTCAGGTACCCACTGAACACGCTGCTCTTCAAGCCCCGGGTGGGACGCAGGCAGATAAAGAACTTGGCTGGGAAAGCACCGCTGCTTGGTTTGTTAGACAGAAGAATTCCCAGCAACATCAGTTGGCCCCTGGCCTGACAATGAAATTTTGAAAAACTTTGCCTTTTGCCATTTTATGTTTATCTCTGGCTCTAAGAGACTCTTTTCATTGGCTGTTTTTTCTAAACACACTCTCTGTGAGTCAGATTACGCGTTGTCCAGATGCAGGACCAAGTGTGAACATGTAAAAACACTGTTAGCCTGTTTTTCCTGATAACAACAAAGGCTGTTCCCCAGAAAAGTGCTGCTGGAAGTCAGCCTGCTGGGATACCAGCATCCCTCACGCAACAGTCATGCCTGGGGTAGGAACCTAGCTTACATTCTCAAGCCCTTCGTTTCCAGGGGTCTGCTGAAGAGTCCCTGTCCTCATCTGTCTGGGAACCAGGGCTGGAGGGTGCTCCCACGGACACAGCCCAGCCCTGAACCTAAGGGAGTATTGCCAGGGGACCCGGAGAACCTGTCCGTACTACGGTCAGGGGCCAGGCCTACAGATACATGGTGGGGCAGGGGGGGTGGTCTCCATTTCTGCCACCATAAATGTAGTGCTGAAAGCAACTGTGAAGATTTTTTAGATCAACTCCTTCATTCCACAGATGTGAGCACTGACACCCAGGGAGAGGAAGTGACCTGTCTACACAGAGGCAACTTGTCGCATAACTCAAGGCCGGTGGCTTCGTGGTTCAAATTTCCAACTCGAAAAGTTGATCGTGACTGGCCCACTTGTAAAAACAGAGTTTTTATCCATGCCAATAATTTTAAAATCTCATATTCTTTTATTTAAAAATCTTATAGTAACATCTCTGGTTAGTTTCCTAAAATTGAAGTTGTGGAGGAATTACATTAGAGGCATTTCTATAGTTTCAGAACATAGGTTTAAAGTTATAGGTCCTTTTTGAAGGATTGAGTGACCTCAAGTGTTAAAAAAAAAAAAAAAAGATTAGAATAGTTCTCCTAAGCTATCTAGAGACTGGGGCATTGGCTCTTTGAGGGTGACGTTTTTTATGCAGAAACTGTACTCACAGTCCAGGGCCTTCAAATGAAAGATCCACAGTATCACCTCCTGGTCCCATGACTACACCCGTCATCTTTCCCCCATCTTCCCAGTGGAGTTTTATCACAGTTATTATTATGACTCTGTAAGCTGTGTTCATCGCAGAGCCAAGGAACACGTTCTGAGCTCTTTTGTTTTTTGGATTTTTTCCCCCAAAGTTGACCTTTTCCCCCTTCCTTGGCTATTTCTATGACATGTTAAGACTTTCCACACTTGAAAACCGCTCTGCAAAGTGCCTCACTTCAGGTTTCCACTCAGATAAATAAGTCAGATAAGCTACCAATCCCACTTTTCCCCTGGAAGCATTCCTCAGGCAGCATTTTAGATCAGACTTGGTAATGATTTCATTTCCTCCTGGGTCCCCATAAGAAAGGTAAGGACCTGTAAACCTCTCTCTCTGGGCCTTGCATCGGAAGCCTGAGGTTTAGAAAACCAAAGCCATTATGTTCACGTGCTAGGGATACTTCTTCTCCAGCCTTCTAGAAAAACAATGTTGAAAGAAGCAACGGTTCTCTAGAGACTTAGAGCTCTTTGGCCTCTGGCAATGTGGAGTCTCCTAACTGGTGTGCCCCAGGGGTGTGACGGAGCGCATGAAAAAGGGCAAGTGTCTGAGCCTCCTTGTCCTCGCACTGCGCAATGGAAACAAAAACATCCTTCTAAACGCCTAGGAGATACCACATGTCAAACACCCAGCAGAGATCCAGATAACACAATTGATATTGAATTAATGTTTATCAATAGTGAACTGAAAAACGTGAACTTATTCCTCCTTATTCAGCTTCCTGGCAAGGCAGGCCTGATATGCCTTAACATTCACACATGCCTCCTACCTGCCTCTTGAGAACATGCATGCAGATTTCTCAGATACATGGAATTTGCCAGCCTTCTGGAACCATGTCTTTAGGAAACATCCGGTGGGAAGCTCAATGTTGTTAGGGGACTTGAATGCCAGGGTTCCTGATGGCTCTGCCAAAGCTTTTATCCGTAGGGAAGTTTAAAAGTGAAGATTGTTTCTGTGAGAGCCATTTATCCAATAACATCTGCCTGAATCAAAGAGACAAACAGTTATCTGATTTAATTTATCATCAATATTCATTAATATGAAACAACCATCCATGGGATATATATATGGGGAATTTAATTTGCAATGCCAAATAAGAAGCCAACACTATTTTTAATCACCTACTCTGTCTTTCATCCATTATCTCTATCTTTAAGATATGTAATGTAAGCCCCAATTTAGAGTGACTAAGTCTCCTTTAAATTTCCTCTGACCCTCAAAACCTCTGTTTCTAAGCCTCAAATGGAAAATTTGAGGTTATGGAGCTATAAGTTCCAAATGAAATGAGGTTCTTTCTAATTCCCAAATGAACCTTCTTGAGGTGGAAACACGTGGTGTGCTCTCCCTACATTACGTTCCGAGCCCTGCGCCCATCAACTACAGCAGCAAGCCAGACAAGGTAAGCCCCACCTCCCCGCTTTCTTGGCCAGGGAACTGGTCATTCTGCTCCTGGTTGGATGGAGTTTGAAAGAAAGTCAAACTAATTCGCTCAACACTAACAAGAACCTATCTTAAATGGAACTCAGAAAAGCCTTTCTAAAATCTTTTATGTAGACCCGATTAATGTAGCAATGATTTTTTTTAACACCTAAGACCACCAAACCTCATGGTCCTCTGTAAAAGTTGTGACTCAAAGAAAAGAGAAGAAAAGAAAAGAAAAGAAAAGAAAAGAAAAGAAAAGAAAAGAAAAGAAAAGAAAACATTTATTATGGGTGTCATCATCCTCCCACAGAAAATTTAGGTATGGTATTTTTCTATAAACCTGGACTCTAGCATTCTTCTGTTAACATAGGTGCAATAGGAAATCGAACAAAATATGGAATAAAAAGCATTTCATATGCAGGCAATCAGACACATGGCATAGTGGAAGAATATTGAACTTGAATTCAAGCTTTGCTTAGCCATTTGGTAGCTCTGTAGCCTTGGCAAGTATTTCAACATTCCAGTGCTACAGTTTCTTTGCGTGCAAAGCAGCATCTCTCCAATACAAACTTGCCTTATAGATGTAACCAGATGCTATGAGTGAAAGTGACTTGTGAAATATAAAAGCTAGATTCTAATAATTTTTATTTTATTAACTGAGTCCAAAACAAGTGTATTCTTTAGTGAGCATACAATGTATTTTCTATTTGAGGTAGCATGAATTAGAAGCATAGATATTTAGATGTTTATTTTGAGGCTCCTCAAACCACACCACTGCACTGACATGATACTTGCCGAACCCCAAGGACCCTGGACTACATGAGCAAGGTCTTGGGGTGTAACTGGAAAACTCAGTTGATCTTAGTTAACCCTGCAACGCGCTGCCATTTAATCCTGTGTTACCATATTACAGAACTACAACGAACCTTACTTCATTCCATACCCCATTCCTCTTGCTTAAAAAGGGGTCATGCCTTTGTACAAAATACTTTTTATATCCTATACTGCAGCTGACACATGATGAATAATCTTTATTTTATGTCTTACAGTTTGTACTTTGATAAGGACCAGGCTAATTTTTCTCTTACCTAGTTCAGTTTCCTGATTTTTAAATGAACTCTCTCAAGTCATCTGTTTTTGTCTCTGTCTCTTGGTCTTTGAGTCTCCCTCTCTCTTTGCCTCTGTTTCTCAGTCTCTGTCTCTGTATCTCTCTTTCTTTCATGCTAACACACACACAAACACATGCACAAATGCACGGACATGTATACATGCACATACACATTGATCTAATCCTTCAATGGCAAATTCTATGTTTTCCATGTAAGATTTTTGACTTAGCATCTGCCAAGCTTCAGTTTGCAATGTGACATTCTTCGGTCCTTCCCAGGCACGTTTCCGATGCAGGCTCTGGATTATTTCGCTTCTTGTGTTATCTCACGCAGACACCACAAAAGAAATTACTCACTCCTAGAAGAAGATGCCAAACCTCTAATTTAAAAACACCAAATGAGTAATTCCCAAAGCATTATTTCCCCTCCAAACCCAGAGCATTTTAATCACTTTGAAATAAGCAAAGAGCCTTGCAAAGCTAACTCAAATTGTTTATTCAAAATTCTCCCTGTCTTCTATGCTAAAGATTTCCACCTGCCCCCAAATTCTTCAAAACTTGAGACTTTGTTTACTCTACCACCTATGTGGTAAAGAACCCACTAAACAGAAGTAAATTGTGCACCTATTTGCTAGCGCTAAATTGGCATGAGTGCTAAAGTGAGCATAGAAATGAGCAATGACCCATCTTTCTCTTTAATTGTTCATCAGCTAGGCCAAAATAGCCAGGCTTCCTGCCTATAACTACATAATTTAGTTGTGATAAGGCGCAAAGAAAAGCAAACAGCTTTAGCAACCAAAGCAGTACTATCTCTACTGAGGATTTGTGCTATTACGTTGCAACTTAATATCAAAACACATCTCCTCTGCCAGAGGAGGCAGATTATAACAACAGAGGCACAGGGGGCTGGAAATGTTTCATATGCAGTAGCAAGAAAGAAAGACCCACAGATAGAGCGGTTCCCATAACACCAGCCAGCCGAACTCCTAACTACTAGCTGCTAACAAAAGGCTTTCACCTCCTCCAGTGAGTGATGAGACAACTGAGTCACTGCTGAGCCACTGCTGCTTGAAGCAACTGAATACTGGAAACCGGTCATGAAATGTTTACTGGTCAGACAAGTATCGTACAAATGAAGCACAAAATCCAGCTGTGAAATCCACAATCCTCTTTAATGTGCCAATGCCTGGAGAGTAAATAGAATTTTTCCAACCCTAATAAACTGGCCTGGATCAGGGAACAATCAGGAATTTCGGGGCTTCATATTTTCAGGAATTAATAATGAATTGCTTAAAATCTTATAAAGACAAAACTATTTCACTTGCAGGATTAATATCTTTAATTTGGAAAATGTTGATGTTATCTTTCTTAACATTTTTTCTTTACCATTGTTTAATTTTCTCCTTCTGACACTCTTTAAGGCATTTTTTTAGAGCTGTCTTCCAAATCTCTCAACTTCTGTGTTCATAATTGTACTACTTTATCTGCCTTTTAGGTTATTCCTTCAGTTTCATTGTCTAACTCATAATTTTCTCTTCAGCCATGTCTACCTGAGCTGAGACAAGGGTAAGGTAAGTCCAGGGCCCAGGATGCACAGTTTCAAGAAGCACCCACTCTTGGGCTTCCGCAAGTTCAAGGTCTGCACCTGACAGTGACTGCCACCTGAGATTGTGCACCTTGGGCTTTTCCTCTGCCTCACCATAGCCTTATCCCAGATGTCTAATCGACATTTTGCCTTACCAGATACAATTTTTATTTCAGTGAAACATTTCCAAAGTTTCTAGATGAATCTATTTAATACCTTTCTATACTTAACCCTTCGCTCTCATTCCTTTTTTGAATTATTTGATGATTCCAAAGTACTTACTTTCACACATTTCTACATTGCACCATTATTTCTAGCTCCTCATGTGTTGAATCTATAGATTCTATAGACTCCCAATGTTTCTTGGGTCTGCCGATTGTCCGCATGACACAAAATTTCCTTATTTGTTTTGTAATTTTTTGTTCGAAAGTTTATTTTGCTTGAGAGTGTTTTCCGGTAGACTCTCCTCCCTGCCAGGTGGCTTTAGGATCGGTTGCCTTACACTGGTCGGCCAAGTGTACACCCGCAAGCCAAGATATAGTTACGTTTTCCCCAGCCACCACTGGCAATACCACGTTGAAGGCTACAACCAGATGCAGCAGGCCCTGGTTCCCATTCTTATCCGGATGGCTCTTCTCTATCCCAGAACCACAGGCAAGCAAGATCCTATGATGGGTAGTTAGTGGAATTTTTCATGTCTGCTGATCGTCAGAAGCTGCAAATATAGATCTGGGAATGCCAGCTCAGGTGTTCTGTCTTTTGGGGGATGAACAATGCCTTCATCACAAAGTGGCCTTTGACGCTCAGCCTCCATGGTGTGTATGTGTCTCCTATGAACCAGTTGCCTTTAGCCTCTGTTCCCACTATAGGTTTCTGTTAGCTCAAAATCGCTGAATCTTATCCTCTTGTTGTTGAGTGTGTCTGTATTTACCAAAATAAATAAAATAAATTAATAAACATAAGGTTTTTTCCCTCTCTTTTTTAAAATGAGAAACAGGTAAAAAACAGATAAGAGCAGCTATATTAACATGACAAGGAAAAATATATCACAAGTGTTAATTTGTCACTGCAGAAGTATAGTTGAGTCCCAGTCAAGTGTTCCTGGTGCAGCTATAGTCACAGACAGGGAGATAGCTCCGCACAGACTCAACCTACATAAACTTAAGTGGCTTTTTTTCTTTTATCATTTTTCTCTGTTAAGAGCCAAGGAGGTTTTTGTATGTGCTCACTCTGCCATCTTGAAGAGAAATCTAAAGGCAATTTTTTAAATCCTCACACAAGGATATGTTTATTGATTTTAGAAAGAAAGGAAGGGGGAGGAGAGAAGGGGAGAGGGAGAGAGAGAGAGAGAGAAACATCGATGTGAGAGAGAAACATCAATGGTTGCCTCCCACAGGCACCCTGACCAAGGGTAAAACCCACAACCGAGCTATGTGCCCTGACCAGGAATCAAACCTGCAGCCTTTTGGTGCACAGGACAATGCTCCAACCAACTGAGCTACCTGGCCAGGGCAAGGCAAATTTTAAAATACAGATTAAATCTAAATTCTAGTTTGAAAGTTACAGATTAATTTTAATCTTAGAAGTAAAGTCCTACTGTATAAGATACCATCATTAAGGAGAACTGGGTGAAGGGTACACCAGACTGTTTTATTTGCAGCTTTTGTAAGTCAAAATTAAAAATTTTTTAAAGTTTGTGGCTCAAAGCAACAATCATTTATCTAGCACACTATTCTTATGAGATGGCAGTTCTGACTGGGATCAGCGGAGCAGTTCTTCAGCTAGTCTCCGCTCCAGTAATGCCTGCCTTTGCAGTCAGCTGCCAGTCAGCTAGGTGTCTCTGCTTTTGGGATTTGGCTGTATTGGCTGGGGGGCAAGGGGCCGGGGATGGTCTCCTGTTCAGCACGACAGCCCCAGACTGTTCACAGGGTGGCAGTTACAGGGTTCCAAAAGCAGCAAGACAGTAAGGTCCAATTTGCAAGGTCTTTACAAGTCTCTGTTCACATCAAGCTACTACAAACTCTTTCTGCAAAGCAAATCACATGTCCAACCCAGATTCCAAGGGCACGGAAACAGGCTCCAGCAATGGTGGGAGGAGCTGCAAAATGTTGTGGCTACTGTTTTTCAATCTAGGTAGCCACATTATGCTCCTGAGTATTTGAGAAAGAAGTTGACTTGGAAGTTCAAGGCTTCCTTTCTCCAGTTTGCTACAGACTGTTTTTCACACATTCCCAATTCCAAATAATAGTGAGTACATGGAGGAAAGAAGAGACTAGAAATGTTTACACAAAACATACACACGGTGGTGGGAGAGAATGTCCCATCCTCAGGGACTTATTCTATAGATTCAAAAGGTCAAAAGTCTGAAACTCTCTAGGCCGAGTCTCATTACCACTGCCTCTCTACCAGGTAAACTAGCACATGGCAGTGGTGAGGGATAGGTTGGCTGAAGAATAGGAACGTCTTTCAGGCTGAGAACATTGTTTGGGTTTCCTCTACTTTACGCTTCTCTAACATATAGCTTCAGAGTATTTGCAGGAATAATTACTGGGCTTAGAAAAATTGCGAAAATGAATCACCTGACCTAAATACTACTCAGGCCTCTCCAACTTGAGCCCAAAACCTTGCGACCTGGCAAGATGCTGACCTGACAGCCAAAAAGTCCAAGCCAAATCAAAGGGCATCTGCCCTTGGGTTTTTAAGTTTTGCCGGAACTTAAAGTGCAACTGAGGTGATAGGAAATAAATTCTCAGTCCTAGTAGAGCTCCCCCCACCGAATAGGGGAACATTTCTTGTTGCAAACTACCACTTGTCAAATTCATTCCCTTTTCTGCGGTAATTGTGTAAATGTATGCACGCAAGTAAAAGACAGTTTTATTCAATGGATAATGTGAACCTGAAACTCTTCAGGGGAAAGCTCAACTTCTGAGAAATGCCTCTTTCCCAGAACTGCAAAAATTCCAGGGGTTTTTTGAGGCTACAGAGTAAGGACCGCACTGAGAACAAACCAATAAATAAAGAATCGATGATAAAAATTCTCCTCTCAGGGGAAGAGACGTTTCTAAGCAGCCTGATCTGCACTGTGGTCTCTCAAGCCTTCCAGAAGTTGTGAGAAATGAGACTGATCTAACATGTGCGTGAATGCCTTTCTAGTAAACAACACATCAGGCAAGGGCCAATGTTTAACTGGAGGGCAGAGGTCTATCTATTAAGGTAATAATACTCTACAAAGACAATTTGACACTTCGTGATTTGGGATTTCTTCGAAGGAATGAAAATAATGCATATGAAGTCCTCTGGAAAATGGAACTGATCTAAAAGACTTCATTATAATATCCAGATTCTCAGTGTTTAGCAAATGTATTCCTGTTTCTAAGGCCCAGCCTATTGCATCATCCAAAGTATTCTGTTGCTAAAATAAGGTTTATGTTATTATCATCATAAAAGCATAATTTAATAATAATAAATCACTTACAGAATTGATATTCTATGGCTTTCTAGCATTGCTTATGCAATATTTTATTTGATACCCCGCAACAACCCAGTTAAATAGGGCATTATTGTTAGCTGCAAATTGCAAATGCTTAAACTGAGGCTCAAAAGACTCTCACTTGCCCACCATTTTGGCATCTCTGGGCCACACTGGAAGAAGAAGAGTTGCCTTGGGCCACACATTAAATACATTGCAATGAATGATTTGTTTTAAAATCTCATAATGTTTTAAGTAAATTTATGATTTTGCGTTGGGCCGCATTCACAGCCACCCTGGGCTGCATGCAGGCCATGGGCCACGGGTTGGACACCCCTGCTTCCCTACCAAGGCCAGGGCCTGACCTACTGATTATAGGTTCAATGTCCCCTTTCCCCGGTCTCCCCCCATGCTGGAATCCAACAAAGGGGAACATAAGCTGAAGAGCTATCCCAGGTACTGAAAAGGACGGTTACTATTAAAAACTGAGAGTCAGAGGACACAGGAACTAGCTTGGTAGAACTCCCGGGGCCAAATTTGGCACAATTTAAGCACTAAAATAAATAATAATCATCACAGATTATGACTAAATGAATAAACTTAGAATCTAAGCACCCATATGGAAGGAAGAAAGGAAGGAAGGAAGGAGGGAAGGAAGGAAGGAAGGGAGGAAGGGAAGGAGGGAAGGGAAACCTCTTCATAACAGTAGAATTGCAAATAAAAATTATAGAAGGGACAAGAGGATTTTAAAAAATCAATGGATGCTAAAAACTAAGCAGGTGAAAGTTTTATGAGACATAGCATTTTTACAGAGCATCAAAGTATTTTCCCATAAGTTACTTATTAATTATTGGGCAAAAAAAAAATTAGTAACTTCACAGTAGGGGAACTGCCAGGCACTATCTTAAACACACGATGCAAACTAACTTCACCAGCACTGGGACACACAGACACCATGTGTCTCCTGATGTGTTGTACAGAGAAAGGAATGACACCGCTTTTATGGCATTCTGTTCAAAAATGTAAAATCTGAATCTAATCTGGGCAAAACATCAGAAACCCTAAATTAAGGAGCATTCTACAAATCCTAGTCTATACTTTTTAAAAATGTCAAGGTCAAGAAGGGCTCAGGAAATGTTCCAGAATAAGAGTGACTAAAGAGACGTAACTACTAATGGCCGTGCGGAATCCTGAATTGAATCCTGGCTGGGCTGAAAAATTAGCTATAAAGGATATTATTGGGACAACTGACAAAATTTGAATATGGATTATGGGTTTTAGCTTATAATATTGTCCATGTTAAATATCTAGATTTTTCCATTTAGTATTCTGACTATATATGGTGGCCCGTGTTCTTAGAAAATAAACTAAAATATTTAGGGGAAAAGTACCTAGTGTCTCCAAGTTACTCTCAGGTGGCACAGAAAAATGAGAATTGACACTGGTTCCTGAATGCAAAAAATTCTTAGTACAATGGTTATAAACAGATACACAATTTATCTGTGCTCTTAAATTTTTATTGGGTGAATGATTTTTATTTTTTACAAATTCTAAAATGTCTCCTTGAGGGGGTGATAATGAAAAATAAACAAAGTTGAGAATCAGAAAGAGAGAGAATTTGAAAAATCAAATATGGATCTGTGTCCATGAAGGGCATATAGGAATACCTTTTAAGTTAAAAAATTTTCAAATGAAAAAGTTATAAGAAAAAGTATACATGTGTATATATGTACACGTACACACACACACACACACACACATATTTAGAGGCACAGCATCAACCAAAGTAGGAGTAGCATTCTAGCCCAAGGAAAGAGCCACATAGCCATGCGAATAATTTTTATTCCTGCTTCTCTATGATACATTGCATGAAAGTTATTCATTTAGGCACCTACTCCACCTCATACGATTTTGTGGCTGTGTCACGTATGGTGGAGTTGTTTTCTCACTGCTTGAGGACAACAGAGGCTGAGTAAGACTATTCATTTTGTAAGGACAGCACTTATGCAGAAGAGGGTGACATGTGCTTAACTTCATAAAGGATAAATAAAACAAAAGTTTTAAATACTGGCAGGCAGGATCTAGGTTAGAATGCAAAACTGCTTTGAAAATAAAATAGTTGGGAATAGAAGTTTATTATTCTTAAGATATTAATATTATTAAGATTATTAATAGTCTTAATAATATTTAAGAATATTATCAGGCACACATATGTGAAAGAGCAGTTCAAGGTTGTCTTCGTCCATTAGGGCTGCTACAGCAAGATACCATAACTGGGTGGCTTATAAATAACAGAATTTTATTTCTTACAGTTCCAGATCCTAAGAAGTCCAAGGTCAAGTCAGTCACTGACTAATTCAATGTCTAGTGAGGACATTGAATTAGTCAGGAAATGTTCCTTCTGGCTCACAGACAGCACCGTTTTGCCATGTCCTCACATGGTGGAAGGGACAAGCTATCTCTGTGGTGTCTCTTTCATAAAGGCACCAGTACCACTCTTGAGGTTCTGCACTTCTGAGCTAATCACTTCCCAAAAGCCTCACATCTCGACAAGAGCACTTTAGGAGTCAGGATTTTGGCATATGAATTGTGGCTGGGGGTTGAGGGGACACAAATATTTATACCGTAGCCAAGGGTGAGGAGATAAATTAGAAGAGCCTTTATTCATTTATTGATACCCTCTGTTGGCTCAAAGCACAGTGAGACACAACCTGAGCCTTTAGTGAACTTGCCACCTAGTAGAACGATTATTTTCGTATTCACCTTTCAGTGTAATAGAACACTGCAACCTTATTTCACATTCCCAGTCTTTATAATTTTTCCTAACATTTTACCATTATTCTAACCGCTGTCATCATAATTAATACATCTGTACGGCCATTCTACTACCATTGTCACTACACGATTACCTTCGCAAAATATTTTCTAGCCACCAGCGACAGCACCACACACACAAAAACGGTGAGTCTCATTCCACAGCCCTGCAACCAGGAATGCTGACTTGGCAAACAGCTCTCGCTGGGACCACACAACAGTCAAATCACGATGATCACCTGGGGCCCTGCTTTCAGCCCCAAAGGGCAAAGCTGACTCTGTTGCTGCCATTTCCTGACCATTGGATTCCCTCTCGTGATTAATTAACTTAAAATTGCCTCTCAATGACAATCCAGAGCTCTGTTCCCAATTTCCTCCCGTTCTGAAAAGTAAATATGTCTAACCGCAATTTCAAGCCCCTGTCCATGAGTCTTTTGTGCTTGCAGCAAACCAGTGTCCACTGGAGGTACCTGGGACACTGCCAAGGTGTGTATTCGATTTCTTTGTTGTCTTTCAGTATAACCTAGCTAACCGCAATCCCTTCCCACCATTCCTCTTCAATGTGCTTGAACTAGAGCCAAGAGCCCATCCTACAAAATGAACATACACACACACACACATGCGCGCGAGAAAAAATAAGGAGAGGGCCATGGAAACAATTATGGTTTGTGAAATTGCCCTATATATCACATTTTCTTTCTACATTTTTCTTTCCTAACTTCACAAAAACATCTAGAATCTGAATGCATAGTCATATGTGGGAATAACTCCAAGCTTTTCCCATTTTTTTTTCTCCCCCACCCAAGAAGATTATAGGATTATAAACATGAGGTAAATTCTTATGATTCTATTCCTTGGGCTTATGCCCTGGATTTTAACTTTGGACGGTGGAGGCTGGAATGGCAAATGCCTAAGAGATTTGAAAGACTATCCAAAGAGAAGGAGATGCCTTCGGCAGGCCTGTGCCCAACACATGATTTGTATTATCTGCATGCCACTCACTTTCTCCCACACCCCAGAAAAAAAATATTAAAAATGAGTATCTGCTCATTCAAGAGGTGAATTTTCCAGGACACGTTTAACTGTGTGGAAAGGATAGTGGCCCCGGGCCAGAGCATTTGCAATGAGAAGGGCTCAGGGTGTTTCACATTTTCTCTTCCACTGGGTTCCAAATATTCTAGTGAAGTTTTTTTTTTATTCTTCTCCCAGTAAGTTCTCTATTCTACTCCCCACTGCATATATTAATAAACTGTCTTCAAATCCCCAAATAGCCAGGACGGCATAAGCACAGGCACAAAGGCAAGGAAATATGATGCATGGACTGAAAAGAGCAAATCGTTCAGATGGAGAAAGAGGCCATGGGGGATCGTATTAGGTGTAACAATGACCAAGACCTTGAGGTCAGATACTGGGCCATGAGCGCCAGCACAATAATTGAATATTTTCCAGTTACCAGAAACTTTATTTGGTAACTGGAAAATATTAAATATTAAAAGATAAAACTTTGGAAAATTAGCCAATGTAGAAGAAAGACAATGCCACATCAAAAAAGAGAGAAAACCAGACATAAGAATTAGTAGAATGGGAATGTTTCACCTCAAGGGTGGATTCCTGTGACTGATCATTGGGATCCAGGCATATGTGGACAAGTTAGAAGCCTATATAAGTCTTTATCTGATAGAAAGAAGCTCATCAGTTCTCAAAAACAGAACAGTCTAGGAGAAGGCATGTGGACTCTTTCACACACCATTAAATGACACAATGGAAAAAACGTTCAACATTTTTAGCACAAACACGGGTACAACATCAGAAGGCCGCACAGTCCTTTCTCATACTGACATTTAATATAGACTCAGAAGAGTAAAACATAATTTAAAGGTGACAGCTGTGTTGGAGGTTAAGCTAATATGACTCATATGTGGATTCTGATTCTTTCTAACCATCAGGAAATGATGAACCCGAAATATCTATAGAGAAGTTAATGAATAACATGTCTTTCAGGCTCTTTCTGTAGAATACCACATTTGTTAGCCATTCATTAAGTAAAGTGGATACATTAGAGTTTCTCTCCATGATGAGAGCTCCAAATTGGGTAGTACATATTATTGATTAAGGGAATGTTTCTGGGTTTTGGGGGTATCCATATATAAACTAGGTTCTCTCCTGGTTTATGCCTGATACTCTAGCATAATTATAAGTAACTTTCTTTCACTCTTTAAAACTACCCCAGCTTAGGTGATAAATTATATAGTCTAGTTTTAAATATCTGATGAGCAGAATGTGGGCTACCACCTTATTATGCAAATTAAAAAGGAAAATGATCTTCTAAGTTGGAATGCAACCCACCTTTATAAGCAATGTCTAACTGATGGCTATTAAAGGATTTGGTAAGACTAAACTCACCAGAGTATCAAATCCAAGAACACAGTGCCATGTCCCTTCAGATGCTGCGTTCCTCATCCCTAGCACGGACCCATCACATCAAAAGCACTTACGGAATGCACTAGTTGGCACTGATGGAAATGAATGTGATCTAGCTCTCTCTCCTTGGATAACTATTAATATGACCATAATGTAAAATGTATTATTACATAAAATCATGGCTTAGATGCTTTCCTTTTTTCTTCCCCATTTCTTCCAAAAAGGTACTAAGAAATGTACAACTAATTTATAACTTCTTTTCCAGCACATCAGCTGATTCCCACCATAGCTGCTTATCCTCCAGAATTCAGCCCAACTCACCAGACTTAGGAGTAAAGCCTCTGCGGTGTCACCGTGATCCAGTTCAGGGTGTTATTTCCCAGCAGAGCCAAAGCCATATGTTTTTCACTGTGCAAAATATTCCCAACATGAAATACAACATAATGCGAGGAAAATCCAGTTCTAGGACTCAGACGTGAATGACCCCAGCTATTATTGGTAAATAGCAAGTGTCAAGAAGTAGTTTTTCCCTCTTGGAAGGGGACAGTACGGCATGTTCATTACAGTTCACAGAAGCAATGCAAATCTAAAAACAGTCAGTTAAGAGGATTATTTTTATTTCTGATTTTGCATGTAATGTAGAATTGAGTGATTATTGTGCTCACACCTGAGGAATCATTGAAGAAAATTTGTGGATTAACTCATTTGGACAACCAGCTTAAGGCAGACTCAAGGTCAATTAAGTCTGATATCGGGGACACTGTTATGAGGCATAAGTGAATATCACTCCATGTTATCTTAAAACATTTCTAAAGTTATTAGGACTATTGACATGATTTCTATCCTTAGCCACTGTTACCATGGCACTTTCAAGCCTATCTCTGAAAATGCAACTATATTTCAAATAACCAATATTGTTACCAATGAAAATAAAATTACCTTATGAGTGTAAATAGCATTGGTTCTCAGTTAAAGACAAGAGTCATTCTGAATTAAAGAGAAGCATTTTTTTGGTAAAGCTAAAGGAGCGCTATAAGAAAAACTCCTTTGAAAAACTGTCTCATTTGTCTTTTTTGCCCTTAATGCCTCATATGTAGTAAATGCTACACATATTACATAGAATTGAAATTGACATGGGGTCTTTGTTATACTGGCTGAACACACTGTGTGTGTTTGGTTTGTGCCTACTTTTCTTCCTCACCATTTATGAGCTTATACATATTAAAGCTGAATTTTCACGGACTTTAGAGCCCATAGTAAATAAAAGGATTTTTTAAAAGCAACTCTTATTTCAATAGTTTTAGGATAAAGAAACATAATAGTTCTCTGTGACAGTGATCTTCTATTTCTTCAGTAGAGGTAGGTTTCCCTGGGTGGGTTGGGAATATGTCCATTGTCTATGCACAGCTCTTTTTCATTCCTGGAAACCCAACAATTCACAGTACTGTGTTAAGTTCACTGAAAGACACACAAACAATGAAAAGAGAGGCAACAGCCTCAATCTTACCATTTATAGAAAGGAATTTACATGTGCATGCATACCTAAAGTGTGTCCATTATAGTTTACCTAATAAGAGAGATATTTAAAGAAAACTCACAAAATTAAAAATAATTAATTTCATTGAGGGGTACGGAGATAGACTTACAGAAGTGTCAATTTGGGAGGTAGCTCTTGAAAAATGAGATGAATTTTTACCGAAATTTTAAGAGGAGGGAGCACCATGAGAAAAAGCAAAAAAGTACAGCTGCTGGTAGCATAGTATTTAACTGGATTTTGTCCATAATTATATGTGGGTAGTGAAGGAAAGTAAGACATTAAAAAAGCTAACTAGGGTGAATAGTTGTGAAATGGGGAAATTATAAGTTTCCTTTTGCACAGCGAATTAAAGTTATCTGTGGGATGTCATAATGGAAATATGAAGTAGGCAGTCAGAAACATGAACTTAGAAAAAACAAAAGAAATATGTAGAGAACGACCTGGGATTAGTTCAAGTATAAAATTGAATGAGGTGGTTCATAACAAACTATAAATTTTACATTACGCTAACATTTAATGGCTGGGGATGGGATATGAGGAAAGGGAAGAGGGAAAAGATGCAGAGAGAAAGATAGGAAGAGAACTAAGAGAGTTTACCACCAGGGAAACCAAGGGAGAAGTGAATATCTCTGATGAGCTTGTCTTGGTCAACATTATCAAAAGTTGCAGAAACTGAATCGAGGAGATACAGGAGATTCAGAGTTGTCAGTGGAGTACTGAACTGCACCTTCTAAGTGGTCCCAACATACTGAGGAGTTACCTTTGTTGTTGTTCTAACTAGACAGGAAGAAATAAGTATAAACATAAATATTAGTATCATCATTAAACTCACCAGTATTATTTTGATGTATTTTCAATCCCAATTAGTATCTCACCCTGTGCCTCATTTAAACTAAGGCTGGTCTTTAAATTGGGTAAAAACATTTTCCAATCTTAGGGATTTTTTTTTGCCAGAGCTGTAGATTTGAACAATACTGCTCTGTCATACATGGGCATAAACTCTAATCGTGACAGTCTTTGAAGACTGAGGGTAGACACTCATTTGGGGGTATGTCTTATTTTAAATCCTAAAATCTCTAAATCATAGAATGAGGAGATTGGCACATCTGATCTCTGAGTGGCTTGGTCATCTTTAGATGACATGGCTAATAAGTTGTGCTTTCCTTTTTTAAATTTTTTATTGTATTTTTTCCATTACCATTTATTGCCCCTATACCCTCTTCCACTTCCATGTCCTTTCTTGACTATAATAAATTTTCATATTTGGAACAGATATTATGTAGATGTTGGGATTTCACTCTTTGATTGATTAAATATGGAAAAATTGGAAAGGTCATGTTCAACTGGAATTCATATGACCAAGAGCTACTGTGTGACGAGATGAGGCAGAAGGGCAGAGGGAGGGCAATTTTCTAAGACTGTTTGCCACTTGTCTTTAAATTTATTTGCATTTTAATTTTTGTGGTCTGAAATGGAAAACTATTTTAATCGTCCTTTAAAAATAATTATAATGTGAAATAATTCATGAAAAACAAATTTTTGTACAATTCTGTCAACATCTAGAGAAAAATATTTTGTTTTCCCTAATTTTCTTTAACCTAAGAAGTTATCCAACAGGAGGGAAAAGTTGGCACTTGAACAAGCATTTCCTTCTGCAGAACTAGCTGTGTACTTGAGTTCTTAATAGTTAAATTCATGGCATTCCCCATTCCGGTACTTCCCCACAATCAAGTCTTGGGTGACTTGAGAAGGCTCCATGAATTAGTGAATCATTTATTCAATAAATATTAATTACAATATTTAATTTAGGGACTTCAAAATGAATGATAGGAATTTTGCCCACCAGGAATGAAACCTAACAATAATAGATCACAGTATAAAAGTATACAAAATACTCAGCAAAATAAGATAAATGTAAGAGAAATTCTGATTTCCATTCCTGGCAATATGATGAAATAGGTATGTAGAGAAATCTATTCCAAGATAGAATATATTTAAGAAATTGTATAAAACATGATAAACATTTCTCAAAATCACAGCTAATTAAGACATAAAATAAAAGGAAGATAAAACCCAGAAATAACCTGAAAGTATGATTACAGAAGGACAAACCAGTGCTGGAGCTCATGTTTTCTCTGAGAGCTTTTGCTGATTCGAGTGGGTGACGGACTCTGGGAGATACAGGTAAAGAGAGCATTAGTGAAGTAGAATGCTGATGTGAGAAATGACCTGAAAAGTAATTGTACACAAACAGAAAGATGGAAAATACACAGAGTTTTAGAGATATTGTGATTAAAGTAGAAGATTCAACACACATATAATGGGAGTTTCAGAAAAAGAGAAGAGAAAAATGGAAGAAAGACAACATTCAAAGATATAATTACTAATAACTTTCCAGAATTGATGAAAGATACCCATACTCAGGTTCGGGAGCCCTAACAAACCTGTATTCAGCATACAATCCATTAGGCTTCTTAAACCTTGGATTAATAACTCTCATAAATATATTCATATATATCTTTCATTTATATTCATAAGTAAAGTATAAGTTTTTCAAAGAAGGCAGAGAGAAGAGAGAAGAGGGGGAGTGGGAGAGAAGAACAGAAAGATATTAAATACCAAGGGAGGAAAAATAGCTGTCAGTTAACTTCTCAAAAACAATGAGGGAAGTCAAATGACAACAGAAATATATTCAAAATACTGAGAAAAATAATTGTTGATCTTGAAATTTATCTAGCATAGAGGTATTTTAAAAACTAGAGAAAAACATATTTTCCAACAAATAAAAACTGAGTTCACTACCAATAGCACCTTACTAAAGAAACTTCTAAAAGAGGTGCCTAAGGGAGGAGGAAAGGATCCGAGAACGGCTTGATGTGCAAGAAGAAATGCTGAGGAAACAAAGTGGTAAACTTGTGGGTAACGCTACACAAATATTAACTGTATAAAATAGTAACAGTGAAGTCTAATTTGCAGAGCCTAAAATGACCCAGGCTAAGTTAATTTCTGAACACCAGAAGCATACAAACTGGGACGACTACAATGTTCTAAGGCAGAGCCTCTCAAACTTTAAGATGCACCGAAGTCATTGAGGGTACTTGGCAAAATGCAGGTTCTAATTCAGTAGGTCTGGGGTGGGAATTTTCCATTTCTAACAAGTTCTCAGAGTGTCTACGCTGTTGGTTGAGAATCAGACTTTGATAAGCAAAAATTTAAGATCCTTACACTATTCAAGAATAAGGCAAAGAGATTGGTTAAATTCATACTTTACCATATTGTATATGCATGGTAAAATGAATAAACACTAAAAGATTAAAATACTATATAACTTCCAAACTAGGAAAAATAATAAAAAGAAATTTGGGGGAGGGGAAATCTTAATCCAAAAGGTTGCAAAAACGAAGATAAAACAGAAAGGAAAAGAGGGAGGAAGGGCAAAGGGAGGTAAGGAAAAAAAAGTCTTTTGAAATTCAGGAAGAAATTTTTAGGGCAATAAAACAATAGAGTTATATATTCTTCATTTTAGTTTTTAATAAGAGACATACCTAAGACAAAGAAAATTGAAAGGTTAAAAATAAAAAGGAGTCTATACCAGGTTCTCTAAATATACTAAACTCCAAATAGTGTATCTCCATTAATAACAAATGAAATGGGATTTAAGGCAAGAACATTTTGAAGGGCAAAATGAGAGCTACACAATTCCACTAAAAGTGTTGCTTCCTGTGAAAAGCATTTAATGGTCACTATGAGACACTGCAGGGTCTTCTTTTTTTTTCCCTGCTGTGACAATATGGAAGCATGGAGCTGGATTCTCTGCAGCCTGACTTTCAGTAAAAATGTCAGCCCGAGCCAGGAGTCAACTTTAACTGTGCAGCTCTTGGTTACAACCTAAGCCATCCTCACTATTGCAGTAAAGGCAGAGAATAGTTAAGCAACACAGTTAAAAAGATAAATCATATATATATATGATTTATATATATGTAAAATATTTATAAAAATTATATATAATATATATATAAAATATTTATAAAAATTAAATAGTTCTAGATCACAAAGCAAGTCTCAAAAAGTTCCAGAAATCAGTGTTATAGATCAAATGATCTTCCTACAGTATAATAAAGTAAAAAAATCAAAGTCAAAAAATAAATAATTTTTTAAAATGCTTCAATGAGTCATTTATCAAAGAACATATAATGAAATTTAGAAACTATATTAATATAATTCACCATATTAATGGACTAAAGGGACAAAAAAGTATAGATTACATTATCATGAAAATACTGCTTAATTAAACATATTGATAGAACTAAAATGAGGACATCACTGATTTTAAAATAATTTTTAAGTACATATATAAGAAAAGAAGACAAGCTAAAAATTAACACAAGAATAAAACAAGTAGTAAAAATAACAGTAGCATAAGCCCAAAGAAGGTAGAATGAAAAATACAATAAAGACAAAACAGAAAGTAATAGAAACAGAGAAAACAGAGCCAGAAGCTAGTTTTTGAAAGACTAATAAAAATTTTCAAACATTTAACAAGGCTGATCTAGTAAAATAAATGACAGACATAAAATGGAAACCTAATCACTGATACTACATTGACTAAAAAGATAATAAAAATACTTTGAATAAGTGTATACCCCCAAATTTGAAAACTTGGATAAATTAAGACAAATTTTAGAAAAATATACATTATCAAAAAGAAAGTAAACTTTATTTAAAAGAAAAATAAAAAGAACTCTACAACCATTAAAGAAATTTATGAATTCTCAAAATATCTTGACCTATATAAACATACTATAGAATTTAATTTATATAAAGTTCAAAAACAGGCAAAACTAATAAAACATCGTGCTAGAAGTCAGAGTACTTCTAACCTTTAATATTCTGTTGTGAGACGAGTGACGAGAAGGGGGCATGGCAGAGGGCTTCGGTGGCACTGGCAACGTTTTGGGGGTTTTTTCCTATCTTTCTTTTTTCTTTTTTCAGTATATTTTGCCCATTTATCCAAAGTCTATTTGCATTTGAAAAGTGCTGATCTCAGTGCTTGATAAAGGGGTGTGTTCACTTGTGATAATCGTCAGTTCTACTGTTCTCTGAATGTATGTTATGTTTCAGTAAAATGTATAAAAAACAAAATGTTTACAAAAAGAAAGCATCAGGGACACATTATTTCAGTGGAGAATTCTAGCAAACATTAAGAAGCATGTAATTTCCATCTTATACAATATTTGTATAGAGCAGGAAAAGAGGAGATACTCTCCCAATATATTCTGTGAGGTGAGTAAAATCTTGACACCAACATGAGACAGGACAGTATAAGAAAAGAAAACTATGTGCTAAAATAGATGTAAATATATCCTGAACATTAAATAAACAGATGCTGACTGTAACAAGAGACATGAATCATGAACATTGAGGAGTATTCTAGGAATGTAAAGTTGATTCAACATGAGAAAAATCTATTAATGTAATTTACCATATTAATGAACTAAAATGGGGAAAGCCTGAATAATAATTTTGATACAGACTGAAATAACAATTGATAAATCTCTTAGCTAACTAGGAACAGAAGGAAAGTTTCTTAGCTCACTCAAGAGTAACTAAAAAACAAAACAAAACAAAAAAAAATATATATATATAAAAATTCTACCACAAATATATTACTCAATGATGAAATGTTGAAAACATCAGTACCTTTAAAATCAGGAAAAAGGTAAGAATGCCCATTTTTATGCAACTTGTCTTTGTAGTTAGTGACTTATAGGAGATATAATTGTTTGCAAAGAAAATTCAAAGCAATCTATGAAATATTATTAGAGTTAATAAAATAATTTAGATAGGTTTCCAGACATGAGATTAATATTAGAAAATCAATTTCATTTCCATATACACACACTAACAATTATAAAATGCAACTAAAAAGTAAAGGTTACTTATAATAACAACAAAACATCAGGAATCTAGACAATAAATCCAATAAAAATTTTATAAGAACTTTATGTAGAAAAATATTAAACTTTATTGATAGGCATTTTAAAAATCTTAGAGACATACTATCTTTATTAATTGGAAGGGTCAACGTTTTTCTTTATTTTTTATTGTTAACACTATTACAGTTGTTCCCATTTTTCCCCCCTTAGCCCACCTCCTCCCAGCCTTCACCCCCCACTCCCCTCAGGCCATCACCACACTGTTGTCTGTGTCTATAGGTTATGCATATATATTCTTTGGCTAGACCCTTGACTTCTTTCATCCAGTCCCTCCTCTCCCCTCTCCCTTCTCCCCTCCCACCTCTCCTCTGACAAGTCAACATTTTTAAAGAGCTATACTTCCTCAAACTGATCTGAAGACTCAATACATTTCCAATAGAAACTCTAGCAAGACTTTTTATGGTATCCGACAAGTTAATTGTTAAGTTGCTGAAGTGCAAAGGACTAAAAATAGCCAAGATATTCTTAGAGAAAAATGAGGTAGAGACACCCCACCACCACACATCAGGACTGATTATGATAATTAAACAGTGAAGCACTGGCTCGTGGGTGAAAAAATTGATCAATAGATAAAATAGTTCAGAAACATACCCTTGCATTTATTGAAAACAAATATATCAACAAAGCTGGTGTGTTTAGTAGAGAAAAGATGGGTTAATTAGTAAATGGTACCAAACAATTATTTATCCAAAAGGAAAATAAGTAAAAGTGGTATCTAATTTAGACCACTGATTTAAAACAAACAAAAAAAAATTTGAAGTGGGTGAAGTACTTAAATGAGAAAGGCAAAGGTTTAAAATTTTTAGAAGAAAGTATAGGAGTATCCTATGGACTTTGGGTAGGAAAAGATTTCTCAAACAGGGCAAAAAAAAAAAAAAAATCTACAAACCCTAATAGAAAAGAGAGAAATTAAATGACAAAAGAATTTGTTTTAAATTCTCTCTAAAGAGAATTTTAAAATAAGCCAGAAGGAAGATGGTTGTTTCATATATAACTGACAAAGAATTAACATGCAGAATACATAAGAAATTACTACAAATCGATAAAAAGAAAATTCAGTAGGGGAAAAATGGTAAAAGATATGAAGAAGGATTTCACAGAAATAAAAATATTGATGGCCTTTAAACATATAAAAGGATGTTCAGTCCCATTATTCAATACATACATTTTTTTAAATTTATTTATTTATTTATTTTTAGAGGCAGGGGAAGGAGTGGAGAAAGAGAGGGAGAGAAACATCAATGTGTGATTGTCTCTCGCACGCCCCCTACTGGGGACCTGGCTTGCAACCCAGGCATGTGCCCTGACTAGGAATCGAACTGGTGACCCTTCGATTTGCAGGCCAGGGCTCAATGGCTAGATATTTAAATTATGAGATACCATTTCACACCTATCAAAATAGCACAATAAGTTAAATATTTCAACTTTTGGGGAAGATAGAGAGCAACAGGAACAATCATAACCAACAGCTGGTGGGAGCATAAATTAGGACAATCATTTTGGAAAAGCAATTTGACTTCAGGTGGTAAAACTGAACAAACCTGTCCTCTATGTCCTGAAAATCCCACTCCTACTTACAGACCCAATAGCTGCAGTTCTCTACTCTAGCAGTGCAATAGAATCTCCTGGTCTCATCCTAAGTGACGATGAATTAATCATTCCTTGGTAGGGTTCAGTCTTTGATGTTTTTAAAGCTCCCCAGATGGTTCTAACGAGCATCACCTGGAGAGGTTATTAAATCCCAGATTGCCGGGGACCATCCAAACATATTCTGATCCTATACATCTAGAATGGAGTCCAAGCTCCTTGTGAAAGGATCACAATTCAAGAACCAATGCCTGGGTAAACCCTTGCCTATGTGAAAATGTGCATTAAAATGTTTATAAGTATGAATAGCAAAAAATGGAAACAACCCAAATGTCCATCAAAATATAAATAGATTTTAAAATTATGTAATATCCAAGCAGTAAAATATTATATAGCAGGAAAAGTTATACAAGTTTTAATGGCATATAGTAAGTGCTCAATAAATGTTAACCCCACTTACTATTTTATTCCCATGTCTGCAGTGGCTGGCAGGGTGTCTGGTGCCCCACTCAGGAAACACTAATTACAAGAAAATGGAAGCGCACTTTAGTGGGCTAAGTAATTCATCAGACGTTACAATGGCAGGTTAGAAGTTCAGTCTAGTGTTACTGCGAATTCATGGAAAAGCTTGAGATTTCTGACAACATTAGCAAGAAACTTCGAATTCTTCCTAACATTACTATCTCATCCAAATCAGTCAGCCAGTCAGTGGAGTTACTATCATTTGCCTAAATCTTTTCATTAATACATTCACCCCCCACTTATCCACGGAGGATACATTCCAATACCCCTTGTACATACCTAAAAATATGGATAATATCAAACCCTATATATGGGGTTTTTTCTATATTGCCATACCTATGATAAAGTTTAATGTATAAATTAGACAGAGTAGGATATTAACAAGTGATAGCATAGAAAAATTACAACAATATACTGTAATTAAAGTTATGTGAATCTGTAGTCTCTGCGTCTCTCAAAATATCTTATTGTACTGGACTCACCTGTCGTCTTGTGACGATGTGAAATGACACAAGAACTTCACACGAGATGAACTTAGGTGAATGTGTAGTATGTATCGTGAGGTAGTGTTAGGCTACTACTGACCTTCTGACGATAGCCAATAAACAACTTACGGCTTTTCTCGGCATATCCGAATTGTCTGCATCACTCCTCTAGCACTTGGGGGCCATATTTAAGTAAACTAAGGGCTGCCTGAGCGCAAGCGCAGCCACACAGCCGCAGCCAATCCAATAATTTAGCCTCTGCTAAGTGCCTAAGGGGCGGGGTCAGATGCGCGAGGCTACACGAGGATGTGGGAGACTAAGGCATGATTCTCTTGGCAGGCTGGAGCCAGACTGTGCGAGATTTCGGCGTGCTCCTCAGAAAAGCTCGCAGTTTAAAACTTATGAGTTGGTTGTTTGTAGGATTTTCCATTTAATATTTTTGGAACATAGATAACTAAAATGGCAAATAAACGAAACCATGGATAAGGATGGACTATGTACGTTCATACAACAAATAACCTTTGAAACTTACTCGGTTTCCATCTCTGTGGACACAGGATAGGACAAAGTAGGCTTCATCCTACACGACAATACAGATAGTAACAAACCAACAAGAAAAATATAGGATTGTAAGAAATGCGAAGAGATGACAACAAAGAAGGATTTGATGGAGTGATGACTGGATCCCTTCCCTAGATGGGGTGCTTAAGGCAGGCCTATGGTTAGAGATGATTTTCAAATTCAGAGAATTTCCTAAAAGCTGTCTCTTCTAAAGTACCACGTAATAGGAGTGACTGAAGCACAGCCACCATGCCTGTGGGAATTGAGGGGGAGAAAAGGAGAGATGTAAGCATGTAAGCAGATTGGGCATCCTGCATTTCATACAGTTCCTTCCAAGCTTTAAATCCTGCTGGAGGTACGTGCGCCTTAGTGCTGAATGTCGCCACCACATTATGTTTTATTAAATAAATAAATCATATAAAGTTACTGGCACGGTGCCAAGCATACATCAAACACTCGATAAATGTTAAATGTCCACCATGTCCGCTCCATAAAATGAAAGTTTAAACATTTTCTTTCTAATGTCACTGTGATGCTTTAAGTAATCTGTGAGGTTCAAGGACATCCTACATTCTGAGTCCAAGCCCTGAGTCAAAAGACGATAAATCATGACAAAGGTGGACATGTCCCAGAAATGTAAGTTTAGAAAATATTACTCTTCAAATACTTGCCCTTTAACCTTATTTAACCATCACTCAAACCGTTAAATAACCTCCCCGTCGATACCCTAGAGACCTAACTCCCAATTCCCCAATCCTCTGTGCTCCTTTCTGTGAGAACAACGCTAAAGAAATTTTTAAATGAAGCTATGCACATATTCATTAATTTCAGATTCAAGGTCAATGTCAATTCAAATGATCACTACAGAAGTTACCTGGAGACCCATGGTGTCTATTCAGCAGATAAAGATAGTTTCAATACCTCCTTACCAAGTTGAAGGGCTGGGCAGGGACTTACTGGTGACCTGACTCTTTGGGAAATTGCCCTTTGATTGGACTCAAAGCTGCCTCCAGATTTATATTCCAAAGAGAAAGGTCTGTTTCTTTTCTAAAAGGAACATGGCGAGAAGCTAAGAATAGAGGAGAGGCAGCATGGGGGGTGTTGTCAAGTTCAGCTTTATTATGCAGGTTTCTTCCCATGCTCTACTCTATATGACCCCTGCATGTCTTCTGATGCCAAAACATGAACTTAAAGAATATTCTCATGAAATGTCAAAATTGTATTATTTTCTAAATTCATCTGGGAATTTGAGACTGCTTCTAAGTTCCTGTTGTTAAGATAGAATTGATGAATTGTTGAATGCATGGTTGGATGGGTGGGTGTTTTAAAGCTCCCACTCACCAAATCTTGGCAGATTCTTAAAAGAGGAAGGGAAAACAAGGAGGGAGGGATATCCTGTGGGTTGCTCCCGTTCTCAATAGAGGGCTGGACTTGCATTTGCCTTTTTATCAATGAGTCCAGCGACAGTAGTTGCCTGAGCCTGAGGTATGAGTGGCTACTCTCTTGTTCACTGCAAGTGATGCTCGGGAGGGCTGCCTGTTGCTATTTGTCCAAGAAGGATTGCCCCTAAAGACTCATCATCACGCATGCCCTGAAAGTTTCCAACCTGTCTGAGACTACAAATCTACCTTGTTATTACTCTGAGATGGTGTTATATACAGGCTGAATTGTGTCCCCTCACAAATTCATATGTTGAAGTCTTAAAACCAAGTGCCTCAGAATGTGACTATATTTGGAGATAGGGTCTTTAAAGAGGCCATTAAGTTAAAATGGGATTTTAAGGTAGGTTCTAATCTAGAATAACTAGTGCCCTTATAAAAGAGGAGATTAGGACACTGACAACACAGACAAACAACCCCATGATGGGAAGAATGAGAAGCTGGCCACCTGCAAGTGAAGGAGAGGAACCTCAGAGGAAAACAGGCCTGCTAAGACCTTGATTTTGGGCTTATAGCTTCTAGAATTGTGAGAAAACAAATTTGTGTTGTTTGAGCCCCATCGTCTGTTATGGCAGCCCTAGCAAACTAATACAGATGTCCCCTAGTCTTTCTAGTGCCCAAACAGCATGAACTCCCTAGAAAGTCCCTTCTTACCCCAAGAGGAAGAACCAAGGAACCAGAAAACCCTGGAAAGTGATAGCTGCTTTAATGGCCCTGGCTCCTGATTTTTCAAGTATTGATCCCTTTGTGAGACAAGTTTGTGATTTTGGTTCCAAACAGTCCACAGATATTTACTGGGCATCTAGGACATCAATAGGACACAGGCTCTGTACCTAAGGGAAGCTGTCTATATTGCAAAGCAAGATCCCCAACCACTAGGCTGCGGACTGGTACCAATCCATGGCCTGTTAGGAACTGGGCCACATAGCAGGAGTGTGAGCTTGAATACAATGCACTTGAATCATCCTGAAACCATCCCCTCCCCTGTCTGTGGAAAAATTGTCCTCCACGAAATTGGTCCCTGGTGCCAAAAAGGTTGGGGACTGCTGGGCAAAGTACACAAGGAAAAGGTCTAAAAGACCCCTTTGAAACCCCACTTTCAGAGACTTCTGGCCAAGATGGGGGCATAGGTAGATACTTTGCCTCCTTGCACAACCAAAAGGACAACAACAAACTTAAAAACAAAAACAACCAGAACTTCAAAAAAATCAAACTGGATGGAAATCTGACAACCAAGAAGTTAAGGAAGAAACATTCATCCAGGCTGGTAGAAGGGGCAGAGACAGGCAGCTGGGGCAGGGAGGATGCCTGGCAAGGTGGCGGCTGGAAGACTGGCTGGGTGAGATGGCAGCTGGCGGTCCCACATTTGCGTGCAGATAAACTCGGAGGAACAACTGAGGAGTAAGAGAGACCATGCAACCCAGGGTTCTAGCGTGGGAAAAGAAAGCCTCAAAACCTCTGGCTATAAAAACCTGTGGGGGTTGGGGTTGTGTCAGCGGGAGAAACTCCCAGCCTCGTAGGAGAGTTCATTGGAGAGACACTTAGGGTCCTTGAAGATACACAACCCACCAACCCAGGAATCAGAACCAGAAGGGGCCAATTTGCTTGTGGGTAGCAGGGGAAGTGACTGAACGCCAGCTGAGACTGGAGCAAGCTGCACTGTTCCCTCTCTGACCCCTCCCCCACATACAGCTCCACAAAGCAGAAACATGAGTTGCCTACCCTGGTAAATATCTAAGGCTCCACCCGTTATAATGTAACAGGTGCCTGAGACAAAGAAATATGGCACAAACTAAAGAACAGATCAAAACTCCAAAGAAAGTACTAAGTGACAAAGAGATTGCCAACCAATCAGATGCAGAGTTCAAAACACTGGTAATCAGGATGCTCACAGAAATGGTTGAGTATGGTGACAAAGTAGAAGAAAAAGTGAAGGCTTTGCAAAGTAAAATAAAGGAAAATATACAGAGAACCAACAGAGAAGGGAAGGAAACTGGGACAGAAATCAACGATTTGGAGCAGGAGTTAAAAATAAACATTCAACTAGTACAGAATGAAGAAACAAGAATTCAAAAAAATGAGTAGAGGCTTAGGAACCTCTGGGACAACTTTAAATTTTCCAACATTCAAATCATTGGTGTGCCAGAAGGAGAAGAGAAAGAGTAAGAAATTTAAAACTTATTTAAAAAATAATGAAGGAGAACTTCCCCAATCTGGCAAAGGAAATAGACTTCCAGGATGACCAGGAAGCTCAGAAAGTCCCAAGGAAGCTGGACCCAAGGAAGCACACACCAAGGCACCTCATCATTACATTACCAAGATTAAAGATAAGGCGAGAATCTTAAAAGCAGCAAGAGAAAAGAAGACAGTTACCTACTAAGGAGTTCCCATAAGACTATGAGCTGATTTCTCAAAAGAAACCTTACAGGCAAGAAGGAACTGGCAAGAAGTATTCAAAGTCATGAAAGGCAAGGGCCTATATCCAAGAATACTCTATATGGCAAAGCTATCATTTAGAATGGAAGGGCAGATAAAGTGCTTCCCAGATAAGGTAAAGTTAAAGGAGTTCATCATCACCAAGCCCTTATTACATGAAATGTTAAAGAGGCTTACCTAAGAAAAAGAAGAACATCAAAACTATGAGCAGTAAAATTACAACAAACTCAAAACTATCAACAGATGAACCTAAAAACAAAAACACACTAAGCAAACAAATAGAACAGGAACAGAATCATGGAAAAGGAGTCCACATGGAGGATTATCAGCTAAGAAGGGGGAGAATAGAGGAAAAGGTACAGAAAATAAGAAGCATAAATGGTGGGTACAAAATAGATAGGGGGAGGTTAAGAATCTTATAGGAAATGGAGAAGCCAATGAACTTATATGTACAACCCATGGACATGAACTGGGAGGCGGGGGTAAATGCTGGTGGGAGGGGAGTGCAGGCAGAGGGGAATAAAGGGGAGAAAAAAATGGGACAACTGTAACAGCATAATCAATAAAATATGCTTAAAAAAAAATCCTACTCTCACCTGTGTGAAAGTTATCTTACTTCTAGCTGTGTGAGCTTAAGTTACCTTATTTCTCTGAATCTCAGTGTTGTCATCTGTAAAACAAGAAATAATAACACCTTGAATAATAATTTGGAGTTGTGTGAGGATAAAAATATTAACTGTAAAAATTTACCCAGTTCTTGGCTGGGGAGTTGGTGTTCAATGAATGGTAGTTGTCATAGTAAATATTATTATTTCAAATAAACAATCTAGCACTAAGATGGGCCACATATATTAACCCTTAACATTTCCCTTCAAGTTACAATGGAGAGTCTAAGGACCTTAATGTACTTCTGAGATGCAACACTAAACTTTGTAGATTCTTCCTATTTTTTATGCAAAAGTTTGTATAATTTGCCAATATTAATATTTTTGTTCCTCTTTTGTTCTTAAACATTTTGGGCTTTTTTGTTTTTGTTATTTTATCATTTGAATTGAAGCAGTGATACCATGCATTTTTGTGGGGATCCTGATTTTAAACAGAAGGGTATTTTTAACATTTGCATTTAAGTGTTGTTTGCTGTAGGTGTTGTAACTACTCTCAAACAGGTTCAGGAAATTTACTTTATTTTCTAATGAATGTTGTTGGAATTTTATTAAATATTTTTCCTGCATTTATCAAGATAAGCATATTTTTGTGCACATGAAACTTTAAAAGGTAAATTTACAATAATATATTTTCTAATATTTAACTTACCTCCCACTTTGGAAAACATTCAACTTAGTCATAATTTATTATATTTTGTTAATATATTGCTGGATTCAGTTTGCTAACATAACCATTTAGAATTTTTATGTCCATGTTCCTAAATGAGACTGCCATGTAAAATCCATTTCTTATCTGTCCTTGTCTGATATTAAAACCAAGCTTTTACTCACCTCATGAGAAACTGACAAAATTATTCACCCTTTTTTATTATCTGAAAGTGTGGAATTGCCTATTCTTTGGATTACTGGTAGAATTACCTCCAAAATTATTCGGCCAATGTATTCTTTATAGGAAGATTTCAAGTATTAGTTGAATTCCATTAATAGGATCATTTAGAATTTTTATCTCATCTTGAGTCAATTTTGATATATTTTTCTAGATATATATTTTTATCTATTTTTTTCTATTTAATGGCATATATGTTCAAAATTTATCTTTTTAAAAAATAAAGGTAGAGTGTGATTATATTTCCCTTTTTATTACCTTTATTCTTTCTCTATTCATCATTTGTGTCAAAAGTTTATCAATTTTACTGTCTTTTCAAAGGTACGACCTTTGCTGCACTAGCAAGAACACACTTGTTCACTGTGGCATCTCCACCGCTTTGCAGGATGCCTGCCACACTGTAGGCATTCAATAAGTATTTGTTAAATTTTTTTAAAAAGCATAGATAATGCATAAGAGAGAATATGGCTAACAACCAAGTTTTAACTAATTTCCATAGCAGAAAACAACAACTACCAAATGTAAAGTTCTTTCAAGAAGAAAAAGTACATAATAATATGAAAGAGTATGCTCTTAAATTGTTTTTATCAATATTCAGTTTGCCTAATTCTGATCCCCAAAAGGAAATACAGATCTTTAAAGATCTCAGACTCATTATACTTTCCTACAAATTCTAGGGGTGTTAGTGAAGGCAGTGTTATTTTAAATGACATGTGACAGGTTGGTTCTGGCCTTAGAAAGATGTGATTGTGAATTTTTTTCACTGCCATGGACATTAGCT
The DNA here is from genome assembly GCA_004026545.1 of Mormoops blainvillei. Taxonomy (NCBI): domain Eukaryota; kingdom Metazoa; phylum Chordata; class Mammalia; order Chiroptera; family Mormoopidae; genus Mormoops; species Mormoops blainvillei. The sequence continues at coordinate 339,166 of PVJD01000717.1, forward strand.
AATATTTGGTCTTATGACATATAGTACTGAGTCATCACTACTGTTCATTTTCTAAACTGGGGTTGCTAATTACTGGAAGTAAAGGGGCCCCATAACATGCAGAGATACAGAGGAAATGTCGAGAAGAAAATGAGCGTTGCACCCCTTGCTTAATGCGGTCCTTTGGACATGGGGTTGTCAAATAGAGAAGTGGGAGAAACCCTTTTTATGTTCAGGAAGAACTCTCTGATGATCTGAATTTCAACCTCTGAACCTCTGCTCCTAGACCAAATGAAGTGAGGAAACATAAAAAAATCTCAGTTCCCCTCTACACATTCAATCTATGTATTTTGTAGGAATTTTCAAATGCAGTCTGAGCTGAGAATCAGATCGATAGGGACTCCATAGTGGTAAACAAGATAACTTTGGAGATCAGAATGAGTAAGTGCTGGCCCAAGGCAGGTTCTGTAAATCCTAACAAAATCCTTACATCAAATTATTTTATTACAATTTACAAATATCTCCCAAATTTCACTCCCCAAGTGAAATACTGAGAACCACTTCAGGTAATTGAGTCCTACAGAGCTGGGGTCAGGACACCAGACTTGAAATTAAAGGTTACACCTGGAGACTATTCCCGGCTACTCAAGGGAACAACAGTGAGGTAGCCCCGCATGAGCACTTGGTTTGAGAAAGGCGGACCAGAAGCAGTCCCACCTCTGCAAATTATCTGAGCCTGGCAGAGGAGGGTGGCTGGAATCTGTGAACAGAAGACCCTGCCCTCATGTAACTCAGGTCAGATATGTAATTCAAAGCACAAGTGCATGGGCTGTGAGTATAGAATAGTATACTACAGGCGAAAGTATCATAATGTCCTGAAAGATTTAAAAATTAAGTACATACTCAAGCATACCAAAAAGAATAATTTTTAAAATTATAAGTGCTAGAGATAAGCTCTCTGGCACAGTAGATACATGAAACTGTTGTGCATATTTATGGTACAACTATATGCCAGTGCTTGGAACATAATAGATGCTCAATTATTATTTTCAGAAGAATAAATGGTATAGAGAGTACTGGTCTGGCAGTCTGGAGACCTGAATTCTAATCTTGACTCCATCATTAAATAGCTCTGACACCTCAGGAAATTCATGTAGCTTCTTTGGGTCTCAGAGTTTTCCTCTACAAAGCAGAAGATGCTAGTAAATTGAATGGTCATAAGATTACCATTGTGCTACAAGAACTACTATAAGAAAACAAGCCTCAATTATTAGTGCTACAGGAAGACCAGGTCACTACCCCTCAGTAGGAGAATTATCTCAAGAAGTCACCAAGCAGAATCACAAAGACAAGGGAGTGAATAGGATTTTCAGTGAATGGCAACCAGTCTGATGTTCTGGAGAACTGGGCAGTAGAAAGACACTACAGGAGGTGAGAATGGAAGAGTAGGATGAGGCTAGGTCTGAAAAACTCAAAGTGTGAGGGGTAAGAAGCTGCAGCTGAAGATGAACCAGAAGAATTCAAGTTCATCTGTTAAGACAAATGAAGTCAATAACATTGTAAATAATGATATATATATATATATATTGTATATGTTCTGTATATATTCTATAGAGAGAGATATATATAGTGATATATATAGGATATATATTCTATATATATAACTTGGAGTTTTATATATAGAGAGAGAGAGAGAGAATTCAAGTTCATCTGTTAAGATATGTGTAAGATATATCTTATAGATATAGATAGAATATATAGATATAGATAGAATACCTATGTAGATAGATGGAATATATAGATAGATAGACTATATAGATACATAGAATATATACATGAACTTGAATTCTCTCTATACAGAGAGACAAATGAAGTCAATAACATTGTAAATAGTGATGTGTGTGTGTGTGCACATGCACGTGCGTGTGTATCAGTGGATTTTGGCCCTTGCTGCACATACTTAGTTATACATATATATTTTTAAATATAAGTGCCTACGTCCACCACTAAGAGATTCTGATTCAATAGAATTGGGGGGAAGCCCTGACACCAGAATTATTTTTAGTATCTATGGTGATTCAAGTGTGTGATGAAAATCAATTGTATGCTGCTTACAGCTTACATACCTTTCAATGATATACTTTGATCCTCATGGGTAACACACCAAGGGGGCAGAGTAGGTAGGACTACCATCATTTCACATATGAGAAAATTGAGTTTCAAAGGAAATACATCTATCCAAATGACAACTAGCAGAAAAGAAATTCTAAGCCAATTTCCTGAGCTCAGCTCCAGGGCTTTTTCACAGTAGCTCAGCTGCCTAACATGAAAACAGGGGTAAGGCGAGTAAAAATTTATTCTCTGAGCCAAAAAAATGTTAGAACCAAGACACACCCCTTGACATTAGCAAAACGGTAAATTTAGGCCCAGTGAAGAAGCACTTCTCTGAATACATTCATGAACCTATTAACTTGAAGGTTCAAATGTGATTTCAATAAACTTATAAAGTGCCCACCTTCTTAACTGTTTTATGTAACTTTTAAAAATTTCATTTTTGCTTTTAAAATATAGTTGATGTACGATATTATTAGCTTTAGGTGTACAACCTTGTGATTAGACACTTGTATAACCTATGAAGTGATCACCGCAATAAATTCAGCCCCCATCTAACACCATACATGGTTACAATACAACATCACTGACTACATTCCCTGTGCTGTACATTGCCGTGACCATTCTGCAACCACCAATTTGCACTTCTGAATCCCTTCACCTCCTTCACCCATGCCCCCAACCCCTCTCTCATCTGACGACCATCAAAATGCTACCCATGTCTATGAGTCTGCATCTTTCTGCTTGTGTGTCTGTTTTGTTTTCTAGATGCCACATATAAACAAAATCACCTGGCACTTGTTTTTCTCTGTCTGACTTATTTCACCTGGCACAATACCCCATAGGTCCAACCATGTTGCAGCAGATAGCAAGATTTCATTTTTTTTTTTTAAGTAAATAACTTTATTTTGGGTTTTACAGGGAAAGGAAGGGAGAGGAGGAGAAAGAAACACAATGTTTTTAAGGGAGAAACATCGATCTGTTGCCAACCAGGGAATGAACCTGCAACCTTTTGGTGCACAGGACAGTGCTCCCACCAGCTGAGCCACCTGGTCGTGGGAAGATTTCATTCTTTTTTCCTTTGGCCAAATCATATTCCCTTGTACATATGTAATACTTCTTCTTGATCCATTCGTTTATTGGTTGACACTTCAATTTGCTTCCTTATCTTAGCTAATATAAATAATGTTTCAATAAACATGTGGATGTATATGTCTATTTGATTTAGTGTTTCGGGTTTCTTCAGATAAACGCCCAGAAGTGCAGTTGCTGAGTCCATCTTTGTCTCTTGCTATAGCCTTTGTTTTAAGGTCTATTTTTTCTTGTATAATTATTGCTACCCCAGCCTTTTTGTTTTGTTTTGTTTCCATTTTCATGAAATATCTTTTTCTATTCTTTTACTTTCAGCCTATGTCTGTCTTTCAATATGAAGAGCATCTCTTGTAGACAGCATAAGTAAGGGTCTTATTTTGTTACCTATTTAGTGACCATATGACTTTTGATTGGAGCATCTAATCAATTTGCATTTAAAATAATTCTTGATAGATGTCTTTACTGCCATGTTATTATTTTTTTATTTTTTTATCTTTTCTTCTTCTTCTTCTTCTTCAAGAAGACCCTTTAACATTTCTTGAAATACTATTTTGGTGGTGATGAACTCCTTTAGCTTTTTCTTGTCTGGGAAACTCTTTATCTGTCCTTGGATTCTAAATGATAGCTCAGCTGGGTAGAGTAATCTTGGTTGTAGGTTCTTGCTTTTCATCACTTTAAATATTTTGTAACAATACCTTCTGGTCTGCAAAGTTCCTATTGAGAAATCAGCTGACAGTCTTATGGGAGCTACCTCGTAGGTAACTAACTGCTTTTCTCTTCAAACTTTTAAGTCTCTATTTCTTGCTTTTTTTTCAATTTATTTTATTTTTCCATTACCCTTAGGCCCCCTTATATTCCCTCCCCCTGCAATCACCACACTGTTGTCCATGTCCATGAGTCCTTTTCCTTTTTGCTCAATCCCTCCACCCTCTAACCTCCCTCACCCCATAGCTGTCACCTGCTCTCTATCTAATGAGTTTGTCTCTATTTTATTTGTTAGTTCAGTTTGTTCAATAGATTCTACATGTGAGTGAAATTATATGAAATTTATCTGTCTCCGACTGGCTTATTTCACTTAGTATAATGTTCTCCAGGTCCATCCATGCTGTCACAAAGGGTAAAATTTTCTTTCTTTTTATGGTCAAATAGTATTCCATTGTGTAAATGTCCCATAGTCGTTTTGTCCAGTCATCTACTGATGGACAGTTGGGCTGCTTCCATATCTTGGCAATTGTAAATAATGCTACAATGAACATAGGGGTGCTTATGTTCTTCAGAATTAATGTTTTGGATTTCTTCAGATATATTCCCAGAAGTGAGATCACTGAGTCAAACAGCAGATCCATTTTTAATTTTTTTGAGGCATCCCCATACTGCTTTCCACAGTGGTTTTTTGCACCAGTCTACATTCCCGCCGACAGTGTAAAAGGGTTCTCCTTTTTCCACATCCTCACCAGCACTTGTTCTTTGTTGATTTTTTGATGACAACCATTCTGACAGGTATGAGGGGACATCTCATTATGGTTTTAATTTGCATTTCTCTGATGATTAGTGACATTGAGCATCTTTTCATATGTTTATTGGCCATCTATACGTCCTCCTTAGAGAAGTCTCTATTCAGGTCCTTTGCCCATTAAAAATGAAGTATTTCACAGAACTAGAACAAATATTTCAAAACTTTATATGGAACCACAAAAGGTCACACATAGCAACTGTGATCCTAAGAAAGAAGAACAAAGTTGGAGGAATTATGCTACCTAATATCAAACTATACTAAAGGCCATAGTAATAAAAACAGCATGGTACTGGAATAAAAATGGACACATAGATCAATGCAACAGAACAGAGAGCCCAGAAATAAGCCCATACCTGTATAGCCAATTCGATAGAGGAAGCAAGCACATAAAATGGGCAAAAGATAATTTTTTCAATAAATAAAGTTAGGAAAATTGGACAGATATGTGCAGAAAAATGAAACTAGACCACCTTCTTATGCCACACACAAGAATAAATTCAAAATAGTTTAAAGACTTAAATATTAGACATGAAACCATAAAAACCCTAGAAGAAAACATAGGCAGTAAAATCTCAGACATCACTCACTGCAATATTTTATCTGCTATATCTCCCTAGCCAAGGGAAACAAAAGAAAAAATAAACAAGTGGGACTGTATCAAACTAAAAAGTTTTTGCACAGCAAAGGAAACCATCAACAAAATAAAAAGACAACCTGCAAAATGGGAGAACATATTTGAAAATACATCTGATAAGGGGTTAATATCCAAAATGTATAAAGAACTTACAAAACTCAACACCAAAAAATACAGTCTCTTTGTTTTTAACCTTTGGTATTTTAATTACAATCTGTCTTGGTGTGGGCCTTTCTGTGCTTCATAGTCTTATATGTCTATTTCCTTCACCAGGTTAGGGAAGTTTTCTGTCACTTTTTTCAAATAGGTTTTCAATTTCTTGCTCTCTCTCCGCTCCTTGCCACACCCCCATGATGCAGATGTTGGTATGGTTGAAGTAGGCCCAGAGGCTTCCTCCACTATCCTTACTTTGTTGAATTCTTTATTTCTTCTTACTTTTCTAATCGGGTGTTTTCTGCTTCTTTATATTTTAAACCACTGATTTGATTCTCAACTTCATCAACTCTACAGTTGACTTCCTGTAATTTAGTCTTCATGTCAGTGTACCCTTCATTTCTAATTGATTCTTTTTATGCTTTCCTTTTTTATGCTATAGATGTTCTCACTCAGTTCCTTGAGCACCCTTATAACCTTTGTTTAGTACTCTGTTTCTGGTAGTTTGCTTGCCTTCATTTCATTAACTTCTTTTTCTGGAGATGTTTCCTGTTCTTTCATTTGGGACCTGTTTCTTTGTCTCCTCATTTGGGCTACTTACCTGTGTTCGTTTCTATGATAAGGTGGAGCTCCTACATCTCCTGGACTTGATAAGAGGGGCTTATACAGCAGATGTCCTGTAGGAACCAGTGGCACAGCCTCCTTGTTCACCTGAGCTCGGCACTCCAGGTGTACCCGTGTGAACTGTGTGCATTGTCCCACTGCAGTCGACCCTTGATAGCCTTTGGTATATCACTGGAAGAGACTGATTCCCAGGCCAGTTGTCTATGAGGACTGGCTGCAACTACAACAGAGGAGCTTCTGTGTAGGAGCCAACCCTAAGGAGCAGGACTTGCTTCGCTGGAGCTTTGATGCTCACCCCTTGAGTGTATCACTCATGCAGTGATTGGGTTCAAACTTGGCCTGGTCTGAAGCTGTCTACCAGGTGCACTGGCCCTGGGGCCTCCTGGGAGTTGCAAGGTCAGCCACTGCATGTGCCCTGCCTGGGCCCACCTGGAATGAGCTACAGAGTGATCTGCAAATGGCTGCTACTGGTACTGGTCTTAGAAGTGCCAGGAGAGGCTAAGCTGTAGCACCTTCTTCACTATTTGAGAGCAGCACTGTACCTTTTCATGCATTTGTCAGAGACCAAATACCACACTGGTTATTATGTTGCTGATGGGCTGCAAATTATAGTCAGATATTCTCAGAGTTTAGAATTCTGCTTGTCTCTTCCTTCTGCTGAAAATTTGATTATCCCTGCCCTCAGAAAGAAGGAACAACACAGATAAGTGAAATTCCCACAAATCAACTGCAATATATGAGGATGTGGAGATGATTTCATCACTGCAGAAAGACTCTGGGGCCCCTGGTGACATCCGACAAGCTAGTTATTACGTCTTTCATATAGGGAAGGAAACTCGGTATCAAGTGTGTGCCTTGTGGTAGGCCCTGTGCAGGACACTTTGCAAATACCATCACATTTAGTCCTTGTGGGGATCTCTAAAGGTTGGTATTATAATTATCCCCTTTTCACAGGTGAGAGAGGTCAGGCTTAGAGAGGTTAAAGAATATGCTTCAGGCCTGCAGAGCTCCACATTGAGATGTGGCACAATCGAGATGTTGCCTATCTCCAAAGCTTTGGTCTTCCCACTATATTACATTTTTTTCAGCCTACCAAAAGGTAAGAAAACCTGATGCAACGTAATAAGCAGCTAATGAAAACACTTTCCCACTATTAGATGGCTTCTGCCTCTAAGGAGTTACATCTCTGGGGCTGCAGACCTGTGTGGCTCACATCAGCAACTGGAGCACCCAGTGTACCCGTGAGAAGGCAGGGTACGTGACCTATAGTCAGGATGCATCTGATCCTCATACACACACGTCAGACGCTCATAGGGAACTGGGAGCGTGACCTTGCGTGGGGTATCCTGCCTCACTTTTAGTCACCCCAATATTGCATAATAGATACGGCATTTCCAACAGCATGGCACGCTAATTGTCAAAAAGTAATAAAAAGAACAACAATGTTGGCAGCCAGATGGCTGTTAGAGAAATCAAAATTTCACTGCCGGTTACAAAAGCCAGAGCTCACAGAAGCTGCTGCCTTAAATTTTTCAGGGTGTTAAGCTCTAAGGAAACATGTAACATTACACATACCATCCTGAAATACGAGCCAAACTGAGAGATATGTAGTTGGTTCAGAGGACTGGGTGCCAAAACTTTAATGTTCTCACCTTAACACCTTAACACGTTTCACCCATGAAACATACAGCTTAAACCTGATCAAGCGCCCCAAATACAGGAGACACACAAAGTACCAAATCACACAGAAACCACCACCGTCACCACCAGCTTACACTTGCGAAGTGGCCTCGTTCCTGCCCTCCCTGCACTCCTCACCGCCTTCCCACCCACTCCCCAGCAGAGCCAGACCCTCTTCTTGAAACACCTGTCTGCTTGTGTTGCACTCCTGCTCCAAACCTTCTCATTGTTCTTCAAATAAAGTTAAAACCCACAACCATAGCCAGCACCCCCCTCAGCCGGATCGCCCCTTACCCTCCTGTACAGCCGCTAAGCCCGGCTTTGTCTGTCAGTTCCCTGCCCTGCCTTAGGACCTTACCGCATGCCCTGTCTTCGCCTGAATCGCAACCTTCCCCCATCCCAGCCCACCAGCTTAACTCAGCTAATTCCTTTTCCTCCATCCAATTTCTGCTTAAATGTCTCTTTTTAAGAATATCCAAATTAGGTGTCCCCTGTTATATTTTCTCATAGCACCCTGTTACAGCACAACTATAACTGAAGCATAACAAGTATTTAAGTCTTTGTTAAATTCTGCTTCTCCTCCTAGAATGTAAACTCCATGAGAGCAAGAGAAAAGTGACTACCTTATTTGTTTCTCTACTCCCAAGTGCTTTTTCCATTAAGTTGTTCATTCAGTATTTGCTGAATAAGGGAATGAATGGATGAGTGAATGAATGAGCATGGTGAATCTTTCCCTGAAAGACTTTGTTTTCTAATAATCTGGGGGTAATACAAAACAGGAATAACAAAATTCCTTCCCCACTGAGACCCTGTTGCTACATGTCAGATTACCGCTCCTGGGTCACAGTACAATCCCTCGCCCCCCAGCAGATGCCCCCTACCACTGTTACACTGCTGTCACAGCCTCTCCTCTGCAAGGTGGCTCTTGGCAGCCTGCACATGGGCTGTAAGGACAGTGCTCGTGTCCTCAGCGCAACACCAGTCCTAAGACGCAGGGCTTTTGCCTTGCACCAAATTAGTCACTCAGGAACTGTGGGTTGCGCTGGAATCAGAGTTGAACAAGACCTATAAAAAACCTCCATATTTTACATCTAAAAGTTTTGTTCATAGTAGAAATACAAGCCATTTAGAAAAACTAGAGTGAAAGAAAGCATTATTTCAAACTAAAACACGATTTTGGCACTATGTCGCTTTAAATGTGTATGTTATAAAATTAATGAATTTAACATTATAAATGAACATTAACCATTATAAATGAGTATAAAATTGCATATTGGGTTGACTAAAAACTTTTAAGGTACATTCTTGTTTAGGAGATGGGGTTTTTTTCTTAAATTTGATATTGCTATATATTCGTGTATGGCAATTTTCAAACTATAGATAGCATTCCAAGTTAAAGTTAAAATAAAGATATCTTTATACATCAAAAGGCTTAGCTCATAATCTCAAATATTGAAACCCATTGTTAACATAGGAGTATGCATCCTTGCTAAAGTTCATTTCATTTGTTGCTTGAGAAAATACCATGATATTAGTTAAAGTCTTCCCTCTAACCTCCCAAATCAATAACAAAACAGCACTCTGGGAGGTTTAACTTCTTTTTATGGAGCAGAAAATTATATTTATGTCCCAAGAATCTAAAGACTCAGAGAAGAATCTAAAGTGTGGGTGTTGCAAATCGGTTTCTGGCCCACAGGCCTCTGTGTTGTCCATGTCCCTGGGGGTGACCATGGCCAAGTCGACAGACATGTCATTGAAGTGCAATGATGGACAGACAGTGCTAAAATATAAAAACAGCAATGAAGAGTAAAGTTACTCCTTTCTTCTTAGTACGTATCATAAAAAGTATCTCTCAGTCCTGCAGTTAATTGCCAGATGCTGAAGTAGTGACATAAAATGACAGGAAAAGTTGCAAATAAGTGAAGGACAACCCTCCAAAGAAGTTAAGGCTGTAAGCAAGCCGGGTAGACAAAAAGTAGCGATGCCACATCTTTTCTAGTACCCAATGATCTGACGTGCAGGTGAGGTATGAAAAAATAAGCCCAGCAGCCGTGACAGCTCCAGGGACACAATTCATGCAGGAGACCATTTAATATGAAGGGAGAGAAAGACAAGACCCACATGTGCCCATGTGTTCTGCACGCACACACATGTGGAGCACAAGTAGGCCAGCAAGTCCATGATGTTTAACACCAGCATAAAAACCATGTCCTGCTCCCACTCCCATGTCATCAGGGAGCTCAGGCTCCCTTGTCATCCCCATGCAGCCACCATTCCTAAGTGTCCACCGCTCCAGGGTATGGCCACGAGCCCCATCTCTTGTATTCATGGATGCATTGTACTTGCTTAGCATCTGCTGACATCATGTTGGCTGGGGTCAGTTGTCAGACCCACCATAATGACAACAATGATTAGAGACCAGAAAGGTGCTGATTGAAGCAGTTCATCCTCCCTCTCTCTCTCTCTCTCTCTTTCTCTCTCTTTCCCTCTCTCCCTCTCTCCGTCCCTCCCACCCTATCTCCCTCCATCATATCCACACATTTGAAGCCCTGAAGAGTTCCTTTGCCATTCCTGGAATTACAAACCAGCTATAGTTTTGGGATCTACCAAAGCAAGCTCTTATCAAATGGCTTTTCTCTGGGTTTGTCTTCCACATAAAATAAAGTCACTCTTAGGATCAACCAATTTAAGTTAAACTTTGTCTGAACCACAGTTTCCCCCTACAGGACCATGATTCACGTCTCCTGCAAGTCCAAGTCAGTCCAGGTCTCTTTGCTAGGCCGTGGGCAGCCCTGGATTTATTTTCACATTTACCTCAGAGCTCTTGTGTAGATAAGGAAAGAAAAATTGACAATCAAGGGTGGGAACTGGCATCAACAGCCCAACAGATGTTACTAAGAAACAGATAACATGGGACTCTTAGAGCTAACTCCTAGGTGAGCCTGATTTTATCACTTCTCAGTATCAGCTGGTTGCTACCCAAATTACAGATGGTATTGACTTCATTCTACTACTGTCGGTTAGCACTTTCAAGTTTTAAAGTATTTTTCACTCTTAAAGATATACTTAAAAAATACTGTTTGTCCTATGAAGAATCACAATTTACAGCTTCATTAGATTATAATTCAATGTTTAAGACATGGAAAGATCTGATAGTGAGATAAGTAGGTCAAGAAACCAATTGTGCCTACTTCTTATTCTTTCCTGTTTGTGGTCAAAATTATGCCACCGTTCATGATGAGACTTTGGATGGATTGCTTAACTGTACCAAGTGCAATTTGGCCCTCTTTCAAAAACAGAGATTTCAGATCTCTTTCCAATGTCACACAGTCATAAATTCTGTTCACTGTATACAAGTTAAGTACCAAAGATAACTTCAGAAAATATAAAACATGATATTTACTTTAATCTTTGAAAGTCACATAGCACAAGGGGCATGGTGACTGTCTAAGTACCATGAAAGATACAGGGAAAGGCAGGGTTACATTTACAGCAGGAGAGATTGGTGTGAGTTGCAGGAAAAAATGTTCTTTATATAGCATTCTAATTAAATGTTTCAATTTACAAGTGATAAATGAATATATTCTTTTAAAAAATATTTTATTTATTTTAGTTTTAGACAGAGGGGAAGGGAGAGAGAAAGACAGGGAGAGAAACATCAATGTGTGGTTGCCTCTCATGCATCCCCCACTGGGGACCTGGCCCACAACCCAGGCATGTGCCCTGACTGGGAATCAAAACACCAACCCTTCAGTTCACAGGCTGATGCTCAATCCACTGAGCCATACCAGCCAGGGCAATGAATATATTCTTGTAAGTGTAAGGCCTATGAGACAATGCAGCATAGTTCACATATCTAGAGCCAGGAAGTCTTGGGGTCAAATTTCAGCACAATCTGTTGGCCATGTGACCTTGGGCAAGTCAATGTATTCTGCAGTTTAGTTTCTTTGCCTGCTGAATGGGGACTAAATTGGCTTTTGGTCAGTCACAGATGCTCCACAAACTGTAGAAACACCTCCAGAATAAAATGTATCAATCTTCTGAGAGTGGCTGGGAGGTAACCACCGTAGAGAGGGGAAGAAAACAGCCTCAAATGCAGTCGCATGATGGATCCATTTCTTCATCCACCCCTTATTCTATTGCTCACCAAACATTTACTTAAACCCACTGTGTGATAGAAATGAAGCTCGAGTTTGAGTGGCCCTCTTTAAATGAGGGAGCAAGACATACCCAAACAATCATGGTGCAATGAGTTAAATGCCAGACAAAAGGGAATCAGGGCTACTTCTCAGAAGAGGTGGCATGAGGGTCGAGCTGTGAACGTTGGGTAAAAGTTGGCCAGGGCGTGACAGAGATGAATTATCACATTCCAAGGACAGGGAATGGCCAGCACAAAGGAACGGCTGTGGAAAGAGCCCGGAGCCTGATGTGGTCTTACTCACGTTTGTAAGTCTAGGACTGGGTGCACTATCTGGTGCATATTGGGTGCTCAGGAATGCATAGAATTGAGAAGAAAAAGAAAAAGGAACCTATTCCAGGTCTGAGAATACGACGAAGGATCCAAGAATAACTAAAAAGACTGAGGTAAATATGAGAAGCACAGTTAGGAGATGAAGGGACCAAGACAGACCAAGGCTCAGCGACAGATGGCAGGGAGTGAGGGTACTGGCTGTGGAACCCAGATGCCTTCTCCATGATCCTCCTTTAGTCATTAGCTGCTTGCCTGGCCTTGAGTAAGTCACTTCCCCATTTCTCAATTCCAGATTCCTCAGCCCCCAAATAAGAGAACCAAACCCACTGAGCACCAACATCTCTTCCACTTCTGTTCCACTTAAAAAACATTCGTTAACCTTTTACTCAGTGCTGGGCACTATACTCTCTGTTGGGGACCCAGAGATGAATAAAATTATTCTCCTTTTGCTACTCCCACATGCTCAGATCCTTCTTGTCCTTTTTCTACCCTACTCTGTTCTCCAGGAGCACAGCTCCCACTGCATCACCCAGGCACGTGTGCCTTCAGGTTATCCATTACTTTCACACAATGGGAGCACTTGCGGAAGGTTGGAAAGCACAGGAGAGAGGGGTTGGTTGCAAAGAAGCTGCTCCCTCCTTGCTCCATCTGTGATGGCTGGCTATGATCACTTCTCTTCACAATTACAGCACGTAATTGGCAGCTCTTCTTCCATGGCTTCAGCCGGCTCTGGGGTTCAGTAACAGTATTCCCGCCTGGCTCCTCTAGTTCTAGATATGCCCGTGGCTTCTTGTGTTTGCTGGCACCTGAGTACCTCAGCTTCCTTTAAACCTGCCTTCATTCATTCTGCGTAGTCTCTTCATGAAATTTGTTCAGTTAAACCATGGGAGTGGAATTCTCTTTGCTGTGGGTCCTTAACTGACACAAAGTTTAGAGTGCAGTTGAGGAGGCAGAATTATCAATATGTCACCTTGTCCCAATATCAAATAACGGGACAGTCCAGGAGGGGGAAGTACTGAGAAGCTGAAGAAGCGAGGTTCATGGGGAGTGTTTGAGGAGAGCCCCAGGATTAAGATGCAGGAACCAACGGCAGACGCAGACATGACAGAATGGATCAGAGGGGGTTTAGTGCTGTCTGTGCTGCTGCTGTTATTGTTACATTAAGAACAGCTTTCCAGAAGTACGGCCCAAGGAGGAATAAAAGCTGCCATACCAGGAGAAAGAGCGGCACACAACTGAACACAGCCATGGAAGAACGTACATGTCTTCAGCTTGGAGGTTTAACAATGGTATTTTTATTGTTTTATATAAGTTAATAATTTTTAGTGTTATAAACTAAGTGCACAAATCCAGAAACTTGAAAAACATGAAAGTTTGGTACAAAAAGACAAAGTCTTTGTTTGGTTTAAAAAGTTAGCTGGGAAACAAAGATTAACAAAACCAACCACTTCTACACCAAAATCAATGAAATTCTTTCTTAACTACTCAATGCTTTCACCCCTCAGTACTTAACATCATGATTCTACAGGCTGGGCAACTCCTGACTTTGTCTTATGCTGTCATTGAGAACGCAGTAGCTCCCTTCACAGTCTTTGAAGGGCGGTGTCCACTGCCTTGCTGCTGATATCACTGTGTTAGGAACAGAGGAGGGGGAGGTGGACACTGCGTCGCAGAGTTATGTAAAAGGAGGGCACGCGAGGAGGGCCCAGCAATGGGGAAATTAGGCCTCTCTTCTATAATACATCATGTTAGAGAGATCATCTCTGAGACCTTGAGGCCTTGTAACCTTTTTTTTTCACTAGAATGGAATAAAGAATCTTGTCAGAAGTTCACTCAAGCGAAATCACAGGTCAAGGAAGAACTAAGATATTGTATAACAGAAAGGTATCAAATCAAAAACCCCTGATTTTCGAACTTACGTTATTTAACCACTCTCAACTTCAGTTTCTTCAACCATAAACCAGAATTAGTGATACTTACTTCAAGAGCTACTGAAAGATGTAAATGAAAATTATGTAGGTGAGGCTTAGCCTAGTGTGTACCATGGAGTTGGCCTGCAATATGGCCGTCCCTGTTCCCCTGATATTATTCTAAGCCCAGGCAGCAGACAGTCTCTCAGAGGCTGAGTTGAGGCTGCAGCCAAGACGTTTGAGATGGTCCAACATAATCCTAGTCATTTTCAATCCAGAAACCCCAACCCTCATGGAGCCCCAACCCTCGAGGGTTTCAAGTAGTATTTTGAGGGAGCTACAAAGTTGCAACCGCTCCAAAATCACCTCTCACTCAGCCTGGCAAGTAAAAGGCCTGCCCTCCTACCTCGCTTGAAATTTCCGTCATCAGAGTTATTCTTCGGAGCTAGCAGAAACAGATGAATAGTGACCAGACATCTTTCCTTTATTTATCTACCTATCTATCATCTATCTACCCACATGTATTTCTATCACACACACACACACACACACACACACACACGCACTAGCTAGCTACCTGTTTGCACCAGAAAGGACCAAACTGTACTGATTCGACCACCCATTCCATTTTTTCAATCATCATCAGTCCCTTAGTGGTGTTGCCAGCCCTTCCGCCCTACACTGTTCTCCATGCCGCACTCAGCGCGCACCTCACCGTGCTGCACTGCGGCCGAATCCACACCCTGAACTGCTTCAGCTCACATCCTTTCCACTTAGAATCCACCAAGTGCCCACCCAACACCACCAGTTGTTTGTTCCCTTACATAGCAGAAAGTAGGAGCCCAGGGACAGCAAACCCATCTGATAGAAAGGAAAAGGAAGAAGGAAACTTCTCCAGGCTCATAAAAGAAAGTTGTAGGGCTCTCTGATAAAATTAAACTGATAAAGTGGTTTGAACTACCATTTTAATAAGCCTGGTCACTCAAAAAAAAAATAAATCCATAGTTAAATGTCTTTATTGCCTGAACCAGGAAGTGAAAACAAGAAATTGTGAGAACTGGAAAAGTAAAAGGAAACACTTTTGGGAAAAGGGTCTTGCATCCATGACATCCAACACCCCCTGCCCATCATGGGGTTCCCCTGTTTTACCTCTCCGTGAAGTTCACCTTGTCACCTGAAGAGTATTAATAGGGTTGCAACCTACAGCTTATGCTAAAAGTTATGCAACATTAACCTGATCGGAATTTAAAAGCAGTTTAATATTACAGTCACAATTCCTTGAGTCTGTTGCCTGTGACTTATTTCTCTTCAACAGCAGAGTTGCCCTGGTGTATAACAGCTGCTCAAGAGATGTTCATTAAATGAATGACCTGGCAGAGGAAAAGCCAAGGCATGTCTAGGTGCCTTGGAGACCCTCAGTTTTGGGGGTTTTGTTTTTTGAGCCATGACGACCTGGTGACCTCGCCATAAACAATGCGACATAAGCACATGCTTATTCTAGATAGAGAATCCAACCGAGCCCGCAGTCGCTGGGGGAGACCATGGCCTGCAAGCAAGGCGTGCGGTCCCAGGCTGCTGCGCTGAGCCTGCTGCCCCCGCCACGAGAAGGGCGGCGAAGGCTTCTCAGCTGTGGGGAACAGCAAACCCTCTGTAATATCTAATATCAAAACCACATGCCTGTGAGTTGAACAACCACAGATACAGCCTCCTTTTGGGGGAAAAAAGAAAAAAACATTCTATTAAATCTAAAATCCCAGCAGATGTCCAGATGAGCTCAGCAATGAACAAATTATCACTGGGTCAGCACTGCAGCCCAGAGATCTTGACGGTCCTCCCACAGTGCCCCCCTCCCAAGCCCAAACAAAATTATTTTGAAATGTTTCTATTCCCTGCCAATGCAGGGAGATATTTTAAAGAGACTTTAAACAATATACCTTGTTATGGTGCTAAAAAGTTAACGACATCTGCATGCAGAGGAGTAAGAAATACTAACTCTAGTAGGCAGAACATGTGTTCTCTCTCACTGCTTCAACTCCAAGAATCTGAATAAATAAAAAATTTTTCTAATCTTTGGTCTGCCGAGATTAACAGTAAAAAACAAGAAGCGATCTCTTTTTGCGATCAGTGCAGAAGTTTGTCGGCAACTGCTTTTGAATCCCTGGCACTGACAACCGCCATGCCAGTGACAGAGTAAGCACCCAATAAATACTTGTTGATTGAACAGGCAATTTCTTCTCTGGAGCCACCAAATTCACTGCTTTTCACAACAACATTCTGTGGCAGGGTTCATCTCTAGCAACGGTTTTGTTTTGTTTTGTTTTTTCATTTTTTATTGTATTTTCTTCCATTGCCATTTATCCCCGCTGTACCCTCCTTCCATCTCCACCCACCCCGGCAATCACCACACTGTCATCTGTGTCCATGAGTTCTTATTCTTTTCTTTTTTTGGCTTGATCCCTCCACCCCTCATAGCCCTACCCCCTGCCTCAGAGCTGTCAATTCTCTTCTCCTTCCAGTTCATTCTCTATTTTATCAAGTCATTTCTCCACAGAATCCTTCCCATGACTTGTGCTACCTTCTGGTCGGTGAGGACATTAAGGCTGAGACAGCGGGTCAAGGCCATGGGTCAATCCGAAGGCACAGTAGGGAGTTCCATTAAGAACTTCAACCACAAAGCCACTTTCCTCTGCAGTGTGGGTGGTTCCAAAAGCACTGGCTCATCACTGCTGCTGTGACTCCCATGTTCCCACATACCCGCCGATGTTACTGCAGCCCTCAGGAGTAGCAGCCCTACGAAACAGAGACAGTGAGTAAGTCAGAGAACCCATGAGTTCCTCGGGGCCCGAGGACCTGGAGGAAGAAAATACTCAATATCAACCTAACAATAACATGCTTTGAACACTATTGTCCTAACATCTCTTAGGGCAGAGGTAGAGAACACTGATGTTTGAGATTGGGAAAAGGACTGAATAGCTAACTTTAAGAATAATTTGAGCCCCTAAATTTATAAGCATTCCTCCAACCTCAGGAGGAAAAAAAAGCAAAAAAAAAAAACCTTTTAACTGAACATTTACCAGTCCACTAAATTTTCTAACGCAAAATTTACAGCCCTTCTAAAGGCCCCCGGTGGTCTTTTTCATTGTGAATGACAAGAATATTTTCTTTGCTTCTGTTCTGGTATCGTTCCTTGACCACCAGTATAGATTAATGACTCCTATATTTTTCTGAGCAATCTCCCTAAAAATTAACTGTGCCATCTTTAAACAAAGCAAAGTTCTTCCTTTATTTATGCATTTAGTCAGCCAGTATTTGTTTGACACCTGCAGTGTCAAGTCACTGAGCCAGGCAGCTCGGAACATATAAGGAAGAGACATAGCCCGCTAGGAAAATTAGAAGGGAGTTCATCCGTCATCATCCATCCCAGGAATACAGAAGCCATTTGTATTTCAAATATAAGGGAATTTACTGTATGAGAGCTGATTACACAGGTGGTAGAAGAACAAGAAGCCCATCGGGGGATGGTGAAGCAATCCAGAAAGAAATCACACCAGGTTCTATGGCCATCCTTAGGCAGGAAGATGGGGAGGCTGTGTTCCTGAAACCCAAGGGCCAGGACCACCCAGCAGAAGATGGAACTATTAAGTGGGCATTGGAGCCTCCAAGGAGATACGACTCCCCTGGAGACACCTGCCAAGGCGGTGGGGGTGTGGAAAATATCCTGGTTTCTCACGGCAGTACCTCCCAGTATGAAACCCACCCCATGTGAAAGCCGTTGACACGGGAGTGCGGGTTGCACAGTCCACAGGTGCAGCCCCTGTGATGCAGGGCAGAGTAGGGACAGACAAGGACGGGATGTGAGAGCAAGCAGGCAATACATGGTGAAGTCTGACACCTGTATAAGGGCCAAACACAAATCAGCACTATCACAGGGAAAGAAAAATAACCTTACAATAATTGCCTTAGCACAGTTAAAATTAAAAAATCATGAAAACTTAGAGAAAAAAGATAATTGCATTTAGAATTGCTGATGCTCTATGAAAAAAGCAGCACTGTGAAAATTTGAAGAGAATAAATAGACATTTGAAAGCTAGATGAGGTATATAAAGGATTCTACTTTGCAAAAACCTAAAGACAAATCAATATTCCGGAATGGCCGTATTACAAATGAACAAAAGTGCCATGTTAAGGAATGTAAATTTTTCCTGGTAGAGGAGAAGGGGTCACTGAGATTTTAGGACAGGAAAGGGATTAAAAACAGAGATGTAATTTAGGGATTTTTTTTTTTTTTGCAACAGCATATAAAATCCATTGGGAATGGAGATGTCAAGTGAGGGGTAATAAAGTCTTGAACCAAGGCATGGCCATGGGACCGCACGGAGCCTTTTCTAATTAGTTGAACGTCAGCCAGTTAGAGGTGTGGGGCAAACGACAGGAAACATGAGCTCCCTGAGAGCGCAGCAAAGATATCCAGATTGCATACATACTTCAGGGTACCATACGCAAAGTGATAAGGTTTAAAGCCCGAAGATGGATAAAATCAAGTAGGCAGAAAGAGAAGAGAACTATGCTTCAGAAGAGCCTTGGGCACGGGGAAGAGGAGCCTGGGCGGAGAGAGGGAGCGGCAGGAGAAGGGGGGAGAGACCCAGGAGAGCGCTGCATTGCATTCCGCTGGGAAGTTTTAGAAAGGAGTGAGCAATTACGCCAAACGAAGTAGAAGATCAAAACTATGAACAATAAAATGCCAACAAATACAAACCTATCAACAACTGACTGTAGAAAACAAACCAAGCAAAGAAGAACGGAGACAGAATCATGGATACAGACAATGTTCTGATGGTTGCCAGATAGAAGGGAGGTGTGGGGATGGGTGAAGAGGAGAGGGGATGAAGAAGTACGTATAGGTAGTTACAGAATAGCCATGAGGATGTAAAGTATGGTGCAGAAAATGGAGTGGTGAGAACAAGAAAGCAAGAAAGCAAGCAAGAAAGAAAAGCCAAGGAGAATGAATAATTAACATAACAACAGGCTAAAAGTGGTGGTAGGATTCTTAATTTTATGGAGAATTTTGGAGACAATCCAGAACTGAATTTGAAATCAAAGGCCTTGGGCTCAAGGTGTGCATCAAATAATTCCTCTCCACATCATGCTTTCTGCTTATGTATTATCCCTGCTTCCTCGGCACATTTGTAGATACACAGTTTGTTGCAGCTCCTTTGGCTCTTCTCTCCAGCATGACCTTTCAGTTCTACACCTCTGCTAAATGCTTTGTACTCTTGATATTTCCAAAGACAGTGCATTGTCATGTCACAATGCCCACCAGAAATCCAATCATCTACAGCCAGGGAGAGGGAGGGCACACCACACAAAATTTGATTTCCTGAGGACTTGCGCATTAGCCTGCATTTAGAGGGGACTGTGGGCATGACAAAAAACACCGACTGTCAAATATAACCAGTACCTAACTTTTGCAGTGAAGGCGAAGCAAAATGTAGCATGATTTTGTAACAGGTCTTATTAGCATGGTTTCCACTTCTTTCCTAGCAATTCTATAGAAAGCACTAAAGAGAAATATAGGTTAGAGTGACACATGTTTATGAACTAGTATGTTGCCCTCTTCAGAAATTCAAGCATTCTAGAGAAGGATTTTTCCACAGTACTAAGTTTTAACCACTTTGACAGTAACTTAAAACCCTGCACAATCTGATAATAGCCAACTTCTCCAACATTCGCTTTCTCTAACCATTCAGTTAAATTCAACAAATATTTATCAAGCACTTACCCTATTCTAGGCATTGTGCCAATCACTACACCAGGCACCCACCAGCCAGGCCTTTCTCATTTGCACGTCACTGCCACCACTGTCGCTGACCCAGCCCCTCTCATCAGGAAGGCCTTTGCCCTTCTCTGCAGACTGCGGTCCCTCCGTCAGAGGCAGCGTACTTGGCGGAAAGGATCAGGGGGCTTTACAACCTGACTGGTTTCGATTTAAATCCAGAACTGAATTACCACCACTTAAACTCTTCATGCTTCGGTTTCTTCCTCTTCCTTCCTTGCAGTGTTACTGTGATGATTAAACACATGGAAAAAGCACTTTGGAGAGTGTCTAAAGGTAGTTAGAACCATACCAGAAATTTGTAAGTGTTCAATAAATGTTAAAAAGTAGTAGTAGTAGTAGTAGTAGTAGTATTTTAATGCCCAGTTGAAGATGTACCTCCTTCATAATATTTTTCATGATAATGCCAGCCCACAGTCCAGACTCACAGGGCTCTTCTATGCAGCCTTGCATACGTCTTATATCTTTAAATAGATCAAATTCCCTTGAAGGCAGGCTATTATACATATGTGTGTGTGAATATGTATGTAAATTATGTATGTTAAATATACATTACAATATCCACATTGTATATATACTGTGAATCTTATATATATGTGTTCCCCCAAATACACACACACATATATATGTAATATCCCCCCAAATGGTATTTATTTATAAAAAACTGCATATACATTCTTAAATGTTTAAACGTCAGCCACCTTCAAAGTACTCTCCATCTGATGCAATACGCCCATCAGGATGTTCTTTTCCACTGCTCAGAATAGTTTTTGAACTCGTCAATTTTGATGATTTTAGTGCTTCTGCCGGCTTTCTTTCACCTCTTCCACATCGGCAAAACATTTCCCTCTGAGGGCTTTTTTCATTGGGGAAACAAAGCCACTCAGGACAAGATCAGGTGAAGAGGGAGGGTGGGGCACGGGGGTCATACGGTTTGGGAAACACTCTTGAACACCCAGCGTGGCGTGGGCAGGTGCACTGGTAAATCACCATCATGAAATGGGCAAACACAATGAAACAGTCTTCAGAAAAATTCACTGAAGCCGAACATCGCCTCTCACAGCAATGCCAGCTGGAACACTGATACAGATGGGTTCCAAGAACACGCGCCTAGCAGAGGAAGCCCGTATTACAAGGGGCCCACCCTCCAGAAGATAATTCTGGGTCTCCTGAGCCCCCTGATATATGATTATACATAACGTGTGTATAAAATGTGTATTAATGTATGTGTATGTGTGCTTATTATATACATATATGTGTATTATATATACACATGTATATATACAATATGCATATTGAATAATTCAGTGGACCCTAAGGAACATCCTACGGAGGGTAGCAAACCTTAGTTCTTTCATCACCAGGAAACATCAGGTTTGGAGCTACCAAAATAGGAGGAAAGTAACTACAGAATTTCCTTTTCAAGGGACCTTTAATAGTATTTCTGCTTATTACCAGCCTGGGCTGGCTTAGATTCATTCCTGCTAGAGCTTGGGGGTAGGGGCTGGACTTAATATTTATCAATCAGCCGGTTCACCCCATGGTAACTGCTCCAGATCACCATGCCTCCGAAACTTGCTTTGCGAAGTGCAGCCCGGCTGGGAGCCAGGCCAAGGCCCCGCATCCCTGAGCTTCACCCACAGGCATGCTGCTGGGACCAGCTACGGCCGGCCTGTTTCTAGTGAGACAAAGAGCCATCAGCTGATGCTCTGGCCACCCAAGGAAGTGAGTACAGCTGCTTCAGAGGTAATCAGTAAAGAATGTCAGGAGGCAAAGGCCCAAGGGAGTTGAAATGCCTCTGTTCTCTTGGATGATAGTTTCGCAAGGCGATGGATAAACGACAAGCTGAAAATAGCACGCGAGTATTAGCGATAGTACTGAGAAATGGCATTCGTCTGCAAGCTGTACCACACATCTGCCACCCCTTGCATGAGAGGAACCAGTGTCTGAAACAGATAAGTTTCACAACATGACTTACTGAGTGACTATCTTTTTGCCTACTTTCCCCCTCACGCTGACGGGAAATGAGGCATCAGTGAACACACAGACCCAGACGTGAGGAAGCCCTGCTGATCTGAGGCACGTCCTCCCTGGGTCAAATCCTCCGGAGCAGAAGTAGCCCCTGCTTCCAGCCCAGTGGACTCACCTTTGTTTCTGCATCTTCAGAGCTAAAAGGGGCAGACCTAACACCTCTGTTCACTGGTGAGGTCCGTTTCAAGCCCAATGCTGGACTGACAATAAAAATCAGTGCAGAATTTGAAGAATTACATATTTCGTTTTAATAAATCGAACTATTGCAAGGTTAGTCCTGCAACATCATCACATTCACTCAGTTTTCATGTCTCTGTCACTGCTTCACAAGTTTTGTTCTACAGAATGGTAGGTCCAGGAATCATCAATGTGAACGCCCTGCAAGGGAGGGTTCAGAAATGGAATAAGTTTGGGAACCTCACTTGAGCCTGCTTCCCTGAGTGGGAGAGAAAGGAGGCTGATGACACTGCAGCCCAGCGATGGCACGGACCCTGGGCTCACGAGCGGGAGTGGGCGGTGTGCACAGGTCATCAGTGAAATGTTTGGGGAGACTCAGGGAAGGACCTTCCTTTTTGGTGACTTTGGGTGGCCTGCAGGAGCAACCCCCAACCCTCCATATTAAAAGATTTTCCAATGCCAGGTGAAATAGTCTAATAATGAACTCCCAGTAAGGTCTTAAAACCCTTATTTCCCAGGAAAACTCTAAAAATACAGTCACTTTAAAAGGCAATCTTGAAAAAAAGTTAAAAGTTGCCTGCAAAAGCCTCGCAAAAAACAGCAACAAACACCGTATGGATGATTCAAGACCATCACTTATCTTGCTGTTGTTCTCAGATGGATTTCTATGAGTGACAAGTTTGTCATTAAATCCATTGATTGGGAATATATCTTAATGGATTTCAGACACAACTGCATCACAGGTTCCCTTCAGTTGGGTGATAACCCTGTGATATAGAGAATTAATTCTCCAGAGAAAGAGCTGACTCTTCTGGATGGCTTTAGAGCTGTTGGAGCTGCTCCCACCCTGTTGCCTCTTTATCATTTTAATAACAATGAGTAGTCAGCCAAAGTCCTCTGCTCAGGCAGGCCGGGAAAGGCGCTGAGAGGGGGCGGAGGCGGGGGGGGGGGGGGGGGGGGGGGGGGGGGGGGGGGGGGGGGGGGGTGCCAACTTTCTCCCAAAGCAAACAATGCTCCATGGTTCTGCTTGCCCAGCACACCCGGACATGCCCTAATGTCATGAACAAAATTCACCCCAATATTTAAGTCACTTTGTGGGCATCTGTGAGGCTTTGGTGAAGGGCAATGGACCCTCTCAGGCCACAGCCAACTGTCTGAGTGGATTCTTGCCACAATGCCTGTGGTCCTGTGCTAATGTACCTGGTTGATTTAACTAGAGAACTGGGCTGGGAAATGAGAGTCAAGTTACAGTCCTGATTCTGTCACCAACCAGCTGTGACAAAGGACAATTTTCTTCACCTTTTGGTGCTTCCATTTGCTAACCTATAAAATGAGGAGGTTTGTACCAGATGATCTAGGGATTCTTTTGACTTTAGTTCTAGCCACCAGACAATGGTTCTGTGCAAAGAGAAGTCACATTTTTCTTGTTCACTACTGTAGCTACACTACTGAATATAGTTTCTAGAGTTTAACAGGTGCCAAGTGGATATTTTTTAATATATAAACACTCAAATAAGTAACATGCTAAGTTCAACCCAAAACATGCAGCTGGTTCATATAATCCAGGACAAATGCCCCTCTTTTCCCTCAGTGACTAAAATCCCTCTCATTTTAGTCTCAGTTTTCTGTAGGATACCCCAATTTGGCCACTTACTAGATTTACTTAGCTGGTACATTGAACGCCACTGTCACCTACCAGAGGCAGTATGAATCCTCCAACAAGCACTTTTAGAAACAATGTCTGAATAATCCAATGCCAGATGTATCCACTGATAACAACATAAGCCACTGTGTGGAAAAAAATAGAGATAAACAGTGATGACTTATGATTACAGGTTCAGAATGGGAAGAATCATTTGGCACAAAAAAAAAAACAAAAAAAAAAACCCTGGTACACAGAAGTTCTCACCAAGATAAAAAAAATAAATAAACAGGGCTGGCCCAAGGAAAACTGTAAAGGTCAGCTACTATTCTACATTTCCAAAGCCCCCTTTCCAAGCCCCCCAATGATTTCAACAAAGGTCTCATCATTTACCATATTTGCAAGTTTACACCTTCAGTACTTTATTATGCAATTAAAGACACTGAAGGAATTTTGGACAATAGAAAATAGATGAGGATATCTTTGTCAAGAGGGTTCAGTGGAAGGTAGGAATTTCTTCATCCCTCTTACACTCCACTGCTTCTACAACTGTTCTTAAACCTACACTTCCTGTAAGAATTTTTCTGATGCCTGGTACTCTGGGGGTGAAGGTGGGGTGGGACATGGCAGAGTACTTACTCAAAAAAAACAAGGAAATGTCTGGTCTGTTCCAATCTCCCTGGTCCACAGGCCCAGGGCCAGGCTCCGGCACAAGCTCTGACTAAGCCCTCACGCCTACCGAGGCCAGGACGACCTAGCTTCCTTCTAAAGAAGTCATGGGCTACTTTCCTCCCCACCTTGCCCCCCTATCTAGAACGACCTCAGTTTCTAAGATTCTTAATCACTAGTTCTTTGGGACTAACCCCAATCTGACTCTATTGTTCTGAACAACGTCACAGACTGACCCATAGTCTGAAAAAAAAAGGAAAGGATATTTGAATTTATATCTGCATCATAATACTGGAGATACCCTAACAGGATAAAAGACAAGGCAGCTTGAAGCATTAGGTTGGGAGAAGCCCAACACTGCTCCAATGGGAGTCAAGGTTGAGAACAAGAGAAACCTACTGATGAGTAAGGTCTAGAATCCGAGTATGATTATACACAGCATGATAACAATAAAAAAGAACATTATTCAGGAAAGCAATTCATAATGAAACAATGCCTAGTGCTGGGGAAGTAAACAGTGGGAGAAAGAAAAGTTATTTTTTTTCTGTAAAAGCAATTCTAAATGTAATCATTGTAATATTAAATAGAATCATACATCCACAAATATATGGCCAATTACCAAGCAAATACAACAGAAGTTATTTATCTTGTTTTGTTTTGTTTTTTTAGTTTTATTTATTTATTCGTAAAGAGAGGGGAAGAGAGGAAGAAAGAGAGGGAGAAAATCATCAATGTGCAAGAGATATATCGATTGGTTCCCTCTCACATGCCCCCAACTTGGGACCTGGCCCACAATCCAAGCATGTGCCCTGACTGGGAATCAAACCAGCGACCTTTTGATTCGCAGTCTGGCACTTAATCCACTGAGCCACACTAGCCAGGGCAGAAGTTATTTATCTTAATGTGATCAAATTTATTGTAGTTTCATTAAATGACAATGTTAAGCTAAACTGCTTAGTCTTTTTAGCTTGTGACTTGTGGTTTTCAATTTGTGTCTAAAGTATAAAAGACAACATTAGTTAAGAAACCTTGATATTATTTGATTTGTCTAATAGTCAACCCTATGTCTATTTCCCCAGATTATGTGAGCCATGCTGTTTTATTTTAAACCTCTATTATTTTATGACTTGATACTATATATTGCTATATTAAAATTAAATAAAAGGTATTGTTTGAGAAGTTTTATGGGTGACAATTTCCTATGGCATGGGCAGCATAACATAGCATTTTAGGAAACCAGCATTGTTGTCAGGTAAATTTGAGTTTGAATACTACTTATGAAATGTGTGAACTTGTGCTGAGGGATTACTTTACCTCTGCATGTCAATGTGCTTTTCTGTAAAATGGCCACAATAATTTTTATGACTCAATATACCAACCAATGGTACTGCACGAGGGCTAAGACTCAAAGAAGCTCAGAGTTGAACGAGGTCTTTAAATTATCCAGTACAGTCATCCAATCATAGTTGTACAGATCATCCCTCCTTAGGCTGACTTTAAAAATATCAAAGCCTGAGTGGTAATGCTCAGGGAAGGCTAAGTGTGCAACCAGGATATCAGATGTGACCAGTGTTTAGAAAACGTAATGTTTAAGCCTCTTCACCTACTCTGGTTCAAGCTTGTGGAGACCAATTCTATTTCTGAAGACCTTAGTCTACCTAGGACTTCCTTGAATTTATGCCAAGTTAAGTTGTATGCTCATTAATGATGGTAAACTGTATTTTAAAAGCATTATCTTTCTATTTTTCAGTTCTATTTATTACCATAGCTAATGATTCCGCCCACTGATTATCGAACCCCAACATCTACCAGGCACCGGATTCAAAGGTATGCATATATTATCTCAGACAATTTTAAGAACAACTTCTGACGTGGGTACTGTTATATTCCCCACTTTACATATGATGAACATGAGGCTCAGAGAGGCTAATTAATGTATCCAAGGTCACAAGGCAAGTAAGAGATTCCAGACAATAGTAAATAAATGCATGTTATCTTGCAGAAGAGTGGGGTTATAGTATCAGCTCTGTACGACTGTAGAGACCATTATTTCTATAAACAAAATTTGAATCGTTAGTCTCCTTTGAAAGAAAATGAGCAGTCCATTAACTTACCCTCTGGCAAAGGATATTTGGTGACATATTTGGAAGAGAAATAACTAAAGGTCACTTTAGGCAATTAAAAAATGGAAACAGTAGTAATAGGAGGAGGGGGAGGAGTGACGGTAATGATGATATAATGACAGTGAGAAGTTACGGAAAACAAAGAAATTCTAGTATTTCCTTAGACTTTTTCCAAGTGATCCTGTGAACTCTCCTTCACTTGTGATATTTCAAAAGAAATAGATGTAAAATATATTGATTTCCCAATAATGGCATCTGGAATATTCCACTAGACAGTGAGCTCTCACAGGCATACAAACACAGGAGAAATACATGTTCTCTAATGCGTTTCTCAATTTTGGCAAGCATACAGATGTTTTAGGGATGTGGTCATCAAAAAGTCATTGTTGATATGAGACCAGAATACTCAAATG